>JBBIGC010065338.1:0-10894 GCA_037576955.1 Lepidarchus adonis
ATATGCTGAATCCTGGGTGACTGGTCTAAGCAGCTAGCAGACGGTCGGTTTAGCCTGTCTGTCTGCTCCCTGGCCTGTCCCTGTCTAAGCAGCTGTGTAAGACTCTAAAAATTACAATTATTGTTGCCAACAATGTGGGAGATAAAGAAGATAGCAAAGCGTTGTCAGCTTGCAGTTTCCACAGTGAGAAATGTAATTAAGAGATGGCGGTTCAGGAAAACTGTGGAGGTCAAGATGAGAACTGGAAGACTAAGAAAAGTATTGGAGAGAACTGCTTGTATGCTTGTTAAAAATACAAATCAAAATTTGACTGCAAAAAAACTGCATGAAGAGTTAGCAGACTCAGGAGTGGTGGTGCACCGTTCCACTGTGTAGTGATGCTTGCACAGACAAGAACTTCGTGAAAGAGTCAGCAGAAGAAAACCTTACCTGTGTACCCATCATAAAATCCAATGTCAGTAGTATGCAACAGAACATCTATAGAAGGAAACAAGAACTGTGGACTGATTCAATGAAAATAGAACTCATTGGCCACAATCAGCAAAGGCATGTTTGGAGAAAAAAGAGCAGCATTTAATGAAAAGAACACCTTGTCAACCATTAAGCAGGGGGTAGATCTATCATACTTTGGGTTGTGTCCAGCCAGTGGCACAGGAAACATTGCACGGGTGGAGGGAAGAATAGATTCCACTCTATACTAGCAAATTCTGGAAGCAAACATCACACCATCTAAAAAAAAGCTGAAGCTGAAAAGAGTATGGCTATATCTAACAGTACAATGATCCTAAACAAACCTCAAAATCCACTACCTCAAGAGAAGCCATCACAGCCACCAGATTCAAACATCACTGAAATTTTGTGGGTAACTCTTAAAAGACCTGTGTATGCAAAACGACTATTACAGAATATTACAGAACTTGCCAAGTACAAGAATTGAAAGATGTTTAGCTATAAAAGCTTTTACAAACTGTGCTATCTGCCAGAGGAGGTGTTAGTAAGTACTGTTTATGAAGGGTGCTCAAACTTTTGTAGAGTGCCAAAACAATGTTTTAATTTTTTTTATTTTTGTTCAATTTATGACATAAAACGTAACTATGCATCAATGTTGGCTGAAAATATTGTGCATTTTTCCATTTTCTAGTGAGACTGTGTTTACATCTTTTCAATTAAAAAGTGACCAAAATATGTTATTTATCAAGGGGTGGTGAAAGATTTGCATAAGACTGTAACAGGACAACATTTGCCATCGGAAAGTAAAAACTTCTGACAGGTCCCACTTTTGATAGGTAGTACAGGTTTGACAGGTTTTAATGATGGTTAGGACCATGCCCTAATACTCAGAATCTCACAGGATCAAGTCCTGGACACCACTGAGGTACTTTTGAACAGGGTAACACCTTGCAACACTGCTCCCTGGGCACTGTTGATAGCTGCCTGTTGCTCCAAATGTTCATATATGATGCGTTTAATGCAGAGGTCCCATTTTACTGTGAAGCACTATGTGTGATGAAGTGTTCACAATGACAAATTCATTTACACTTATAAATCTAAGCTAGATTACAAAAGTTTAAGACCATTTGACAAACGGCAAAAAATCATATGTTGCTTGATTGGATCTTAACAAGGTTCCAAGTAGAGCTTCAACAAAATAAACGAGTGAGACAACAATGCTTAAACTGAAACAGGCTGTTTTACAGCTGATCAAAAGTTTAGGACCACACCTCTAAAAAAACTTGAACTCAGTAATGAGTAGCTCCACTATTATTGTTGATCACTTCATGCTTGATGCAAGTGTTTCCATGAGGTGAGTGGGAACATTTCTCCAAGTGGTGAAGGCGCCACACGAAGGGCATCTACAGTAACTATTGTCCATTTTTGTAAACTACCCTTGCCATCCATCCCCAAATGTTCTCAGTTGGATTTAGATCAGGGGAACATGTAGGATGGTCCAAAAGTGTGATGATATTCTCCTGGAAGAAGTCCCTTTCCCTGTGGGCATTGTGTACTGTATTGTTGTTCTGTTGAAAAACTCGTTACCACAGACGAGGCCCCTTAGTCATGAGAGATGCTCTCTGCAACATCTGGACAGAGCCAGCGGCCGTTTGATGCCCCTGCACCTCCTGAAGCTCCAGTGTTCCATTGAAGGGAAAAGTACCCCACTGTGGCGCATAGAAAACATCTCAGGCGGGATCTGCTTGTCATGCCAGTAATGTTGGAAACCATCAGGACCATCAAGGTAAATTTTTTTCTCATCAGAGATTAAAACTTTCTTCCACCTTTAATGTCCCATGTTGGACTTTGTTTGGTGCAAAGTCCAAACGGCCAGTTCTGTAGCATTCAAGGAGACGAGACCTTTGAAGGTGTTTTGTTTTTGAAGCCCTCACATACTGATGGTTATGGGGCTGCAGTCTGAACCAGTGACAGACTTAATTTGGGTCGAGGATCGTCCAGTGTCTTGACAGCCAATTGGTGGTGCTGATGACATTTTTTTGGGTCTTTCACTTGACTTTTTTTCCATAACCCTCAGGATCATTTAAGAAATTCCAAATGACTTACTGTGTCCCACCTCAGCAGCAATGGCGCTGAGAGAGACCTGTTTAACCAGTTCAACAACCCGACCACATTCAAAAAGGGAATTTTTTTTATGCCTTTGCCATCAGAGAATGACAGTTTTTCTTTGCCATGACAGTGTGACTACCTGACAGAACATGGCAATGAATTGACATTTTTGCACAGATTTGGCCTTTTAAAGGCATGTGGTCCTAAGATGTTGATCAGTTGTAAAACAGCCTGTTTCAGTTTAATTTGTTTTTAATAAATTGCCTGCTCAAAAAATGTTTCTCCTTATAGCATTTTGAAGCTCTACTTGGAACCTTGTTAAGATCCAACAATGCAACATATGATTTTCTGACATTTGTCAAGTAGTCTTAAACTTTTGATTGGGATTGTATCATGACAAATTGTGACCACAACATGGACTTATAATGTGTGAGAATTTAATATTCACCATCAGCTTTACATGCAAATTGCATATAGCTCTGCTTACTAACTGCACAGTTGTTGGGAGCAGGATTTGAAAGGTAAGATAAAAGAATTGCCTAGAACTTTAAGAGCAGAATATGGAATCCATCACATGTTGCTTTCGCATACTTTACATACAACCTACATTATGTGCAGCCCTCTGTCAAGTGTAAATTAATTAATTTAAAATAAAAATTAATTTAATATATGTAAAGAAGCACATTTCACCATGCACAATGACCATAAACCTTCAGGCCAGTGCACATAACACATCAGATTTGTGTTTGTCCCTGATGCACAATTTAGTACATTTGTCCCTGCAGGTGATGTAAAATGTAAACAAAACATTTCAGGATCTACGGTATTGTACGCTCTCCTAAATAGTAAGTTGCTAAGCTGACAATAGCACTTCATAATCCAGCCCTAGTATGTTCATCAAACACAAACCTTTTAAATTAGTTATATCATAACTTCCACAACATACCAATCATTATCACACATTTTCACTGAAAATTTTCAGTTAACAATCATTTCTAAAGGCCTTTGCTTTTAGATTTATTTTAGAAAATTTAAATAAATTCAAAGCTTTCTAGTACTAAATAGGTAACTGAATACTCAAATGTTTGAATTATTCTGGCCAGTCCTAGACAATGGAAACACGTCTACAGAACCCACACAATAACTCATCATATTTCCCACTCCTAGTTATGTTTAAAAAAAAAATGTCTAGGCAGAAGACATTGTGAGGTTTAACACAGATAAGTCTAATGTAAAAATCACAACATCAAAAGCAAGTCAGAGAGGGAGCAGTTTGCTCCAGTCTTGGTTGTGATAACTGTAATAGGTTTGAAGCAGCTGATCAAAGAAATGAGTGGAGCAGTACTGTCTACCCATGGGACCCCCAACTGCCCAAAGTTGTGGTGAGTTAAGTACTTCTAGACTTCTCAAGTCATCAGCTATCATTCTTTCCAACAGCATGGGATTGCCAATGTTCTCTTACCTGTAACCTTGTGAGATCTCATGTCCACATCTTGACACTGTGTACTCTAATGACTTTAGGACTGACAAGCTGCTCCTCCAGGCTGAAGCAAATGCATTACGTACAAATAAGCCTTTCCATGAATAGCATTCAGGTAGATTTCATTATAACTGACATATAAATAGCAAGGATGTAAAAATGACCACATTAGTAGCAAATAATAGTAAATATTTCAGCAAAGCTATTTAAATTGTTGTAATTGAATGATTCAACATAACTAAATAACAGGGTAAAAAACAATGCTCAGCTACTGTCCTTCATGTGACATTTTCAGGAAGCACTGAAGTGTCTCTCCTGTTAAAGTGACCCCTTATCAGCAGGACAAGAAAAGTACAGAAAAATCCATCCAAACTCAGAGCCTCATAAGATTCACATCAATAGCCTTTTTCATTTCAATGAGAAATATGCCACTCAATTGAAACACACTATACCCACACTATTGAAAATCCACACCATACAGCAAGAATGGTTTTAAAAGAATACACGTTTTCTTCAACTTCATCTTATAACGCCTGCACAGCAAATTTCAGGGTGCTTTGGACTGTACTGATAAAACATTTTAAGTCCAGTGATGCAGACAATACATAGACATGGGACTCATCAATGCCTTTTCACACCCCAAATCTAGGGGTGTGAAATACGCAGCACAAATATGTCCAGTTAAGAAAAGATGACGCCCTTTAGGATCAGATTAGATCAAAATAAAGAAAAGGTAAAAATAAACATTTAATTAAGTGAATGTAGATTGCCTGATTAAGTTGGCTGGTACCATAGAAACCAGAGAAATTTAAAAGTGAGTTGGGAATCACCCATCAAGTTATATATCCTGCTTTTCTGTCTCTGCATCTCTTTCTCTCTTTTTGTTCATAACATGCATCCAGCCTGTAGGGCTTTTATTGGTATCTGAAAGGACACTGCTGTGAGTGCTATTGCTTTTAAAACTTAATGTGAGGGAAAATTAGAGAGATTACAGAGTCAGGATAGTGTAAATCATGTTCAGTGTTCGCTTCATTAACTTAACTCTTTGCAGGAGGAGGGAAAAAACAGGCAATAATGAAGACCTTCAACTGGGATGTCATCTGGAAATGCCATGCTTGCTGGGCCCTCGGTCAACATAGCCAGTGGAACAGGGCGTAAATTGCAGTCTGAGCATGGTAGAGTCTGAGCTCCAGAGTCTGTTCAGGGAGGCATATGGGAGGTCATTCAATTACACTACTGATCTGTCTCCAAGGCAGCTGCAAAAAACCATAACCATACTCCATCTCACAACAATTCTGGCTCGTTTACTCTCGCTGAATACAGAAACAAGGGGCAACAGACTGATTGGCCACAAAGCAGTTGATCACTGCAGAGTTTGCAATTTGTTGATCTAATCCATTTTGTGCAGCCATCAGGCAGCCGTTATTAATAGGGTTGTCAACAACGAAAGATTTTCCTAGTTCTTAACAATCAGTCGACTAGTCATTGCATGTTTACTGTTCTACATTATGAATAAAAACAAAAACCCTAGCCTTTAAATATACATTTTGCAAGCACTTGTTAACAATTTCGATATTTAAGAAGTGCTGTCATCAGTACAAACTCCACTTCCAGAGAAGTTTGTGCAATAAAAACAAAACTCTGTTATATGTTAATTGACATGAACCTTGAGTCAACTGAGAAAAGTACAAATAAAATCTTTTTTTAGTTTTACTTAACAATTTAATTGTATTACATATAAACACATTTAGAATTTAATGGCTGCAAGCGCACAGAATGTTCAAGTAACATGTTTGGAACATCACACAAGTAGGCTATTTGGTAGCAGGTAAGATATAATGGGTATAAAAGTAGCACTCATCAGAGGCTTAGATCGTGGCTCACCCTTTTATGTTAACATTGTGAGAGAATTGTCAGCTCAAAAGGAACATTTCTCAGTGAAAAACTGCAGAGAAATTAGGATCTACAGTACTTTTTTAAATGGAAAATTCAGACACGGCAAGGTCAGAAACATGTGAATGAGCTTGGCCTTTGAACCCTCAGATGGCATTGAATCTGTGATGCTACTGTAACAAATATAGTCACCTATACTGGGGAGCACTTTGGAAAAGCATTGTGGATCAAGGAATGCAACTTGAAACTGTATTACATCATATAATACATCAACTTTGTGAAAAAATACTGGCTTTGTTCTTTGGACCTACGCTCAATTCACATGGACCAAAACAAGTGAAGTCAGTACTGTATCTGAAAGTAACACTGATTCTGAAATATATGTTAGGATTTTAAAAATGTAACTTAATAATAAACATTTCATTTTAATTTGCAGTAAGATACTCCAGATTGTTGTCAGCTTACATTACACATAACCCGAGAACACCATCTCATAGGGATAGCAAGAGAGGTACTGTAAAGTAAAATTAGCAGTGTGGAAGCTCAAATAAGTTCCTGTTGCAACATTCACTGTCGTTGTTCCATAAGGCTATTACATTTTTGTCATTACAGGTAACATTGCTGGCACATACGGAAGATTGCATTCACAAAAAAATATAATTCATTAGAATTCCGCTTTGATTTTTTTGGGCAAATACATTAAGTTTCCATAGGTACACATTCTGACTGCAACAAGATTCATTATTCTGTGTAGAGTGTGTAGGGCTGTAAGGTTTTTAATTTGGAAAAACACCGCTTTACCTTCCATCCTGAGTTACAGTCCATGCTCAGCAAAAACTCACCTTTTCACCTTCTCTGAGCTGCACTTGTTTGCGAGTGCGGTGTGAGTGACAAGGCGTCAGTGTTGATTGGCTGCTACTCATATACTACTAACATATAGCTAATCAGAGACTGTTGTGGGTGGGACATAAAATGAAGCAGCAACGCGAGAACAAGCGGCACAGAGAGAAGAGATAGCAGTGGAACCACAGTAGCGCACATCGTAATAACTTAATGAAGGTGAACACTGATACAGATAACCTGCAAAATGCCTTTTTCTTTAGCCAAAGTGCCATCTTAGCATTGTTTTTATAAAATAATTCTTTATATAAAAGAATGCCAACAATACATGTTGTCTTATAAGTCTGATGTATTAGAAAACATTTATCCAATTACATACAAATAAGGTTTTGTTTTTATCTAATCTAACCATGACCAATAACTGTGGAAGGTGCTATATACCCAAAGAATTCATCTGCATGACTAATGGATGGGTATGAAATAGCCCCTTTACACTGATAACACCAGTAATAATTTGTTATTAAATCAACAGGTTTAAGGAATTGACAAGTTGTAGTGGGAAGTCATAAGGCCAGGAAAATGCAAATCAGTTTGTGCTTAGACAAATGTGCTCATGGTGTTCTAATAAATGTGGCAAAACCTTAGTTATCTAGATTTTTTAAATCCAGCTTAGAAATGACAGAAGCTACAAGGGTAATGTCATTTGGGAGTGTATAATGAATTAAGATAACTAATATCAAGAATGTTCTACAATCCTTTAATCTATTGTAAAGCTCAATTCAGAAACTTAGTTCTCCTCATCTGCTTTTCTGTCTGTTCATGAAACCCTTTTGGCTGTGGTTGCCCTGCTGCTGTCACTACTGTCATTCAGACACTTTATACAGAGCAAGCCTTCATGGTCTCCAGCACTCTTGCCCTGGCTTGCCAAATCTGAAGTCCTTTGACAAGAGACTTACAAAAACAAACATGTTTTGGTATAGCATAACTGCCTTTACATGTACGATCAAAATCCTGAACTTTTATGTTTCCAAGAAAGCATTGTTTAATGACAGCACACTTGCTTTAAGTGACGGCAGTCTGAACACTGTTACTCCACTCTGAATTCTTGCACCAGCTACAATTTGTTGTGCCCACACAAAGCTTTAATATATTCCTGAATGTGCTCATTATTTCATACTGCTTGTCACCACAGTTCTTTTGTTGCTTAGTCTAAAATGTCTCAAATGACTTTTCAGCTTACAGTTTCCCAGTACTCCACCGTTAATGGAGCATTTATATCACAAATCAGACAAATATATTGATACTTGGACTTTAAAAGTATTTTTTTTATTAACCTATGGATTCTGGACCAAAGAGCAAAAGAGATTTTGGTATCACTAAAATGCCTGAGCCATACTCTAAAGTACTTGCCCTGTGGTGCTACAGAACAGAATTTATGGGCAACAGAGTCATCATAGAATATCCCATACCTTTCCTCAGATTAGCAATGTAGCTAGCAATTAGAGAACACGATTGCTGCATTTCTCTAATGATAGGCTTATACATTGATTTTGCAAACCTGGCATTGGGTGCGGCTTGCTTAAATGGGGCAGCCTTTCTAAAAACAAAAAACACATTCAGTTATCTGGTTGTCACATCAATTAGAGGTTCTAAATGTCAGTTCTGAATAACTTTCAAATAATTTTCTGCTTCCAGGACATCACCTTCATAAATTGACTGTTTACTTGGTGGTTAATATATTCCATCCTCCTGACATCTGACATTATAATAAAATAACAAGATTGTCAATGTTATTCACTTCACCTATCAGTGGTTTTAATGTCATGACTGATCAGTGCATGCAAGAGTTAAACATGGAGAGGAAGTTATTGCTGTCCAAATATAAGGCTTATTACTGTTTTGAACTGAATTTATATACTGTTAGCTATAATTGACAGGTCCACTGCTGTTTTTCATGCAGCCTAAATGTAAAAAACTACTATCCTTAAAAACTGCATTTTGTGTTTACTTGTGTTGTCTTTGACTAATATTTAAATTTGTAAAAGTGTGACAAACATGAAAAAAAGAAATCAAGAAGGGGGTAAACACTTTTTCACACCACTGTAAGTACATCAGACTGAATCATAAACTGATAACCATGTTTTACATACAAAATATTTATTACAGATACATACAGAATTATGAAAAAAATCCCAGTATTATATTGAGGGAGTTCTGGAATAAGCTACTGAGAGCAAATATAAATTAGAAAAAAAAAATCAAATGTTTAAAAAAGGAAATAAAAAAAACAAATTTAGTTTATTTTATTCCTGATATTTATTTTATTTGATTATTTCCTTTTGCATTTCTATCACACTTACTAGTTTCAGATTATCAAACAAATTACAAATATTACCAAATTAAATACAAAATGCAGTTTCAAGTATAATAACTGATCTGAATTCAGCTACACTGGTGGGTTTTTGAGCATGACTGGCCTATTTAAGGTCATACCAAAGCATTTCAATTGGATTTTGCTGACTTTGACTAGACCACTTTAAAATATTTTAGCCATTCAGTGGTGGCCTTGCTGGTTTATAATGGATCATTGTTCTGCTGCATAATCCAAGTGCACTTGAGCTTCAGGGCATAAACTAATGTCCAAACATTTTCCTTTAGCATTTTCAGATGTAACAAGACATACTAAACCTTCCAAAAAGTTAAACTTGTCTCAGGTCACAGGCCACAGACTATTTTCCCAAAATTGTTGGGCATTATCAACATAATTTTTGTCAAATGTGAAAGGAGCACTCATGTTCCTTTTGGTCAGCAGTGGTTTTTACCTTGGAACCCATTAATGCCAACTTTGCCAAGTCTCTCTCTTATTGTTCAATTATGATTATGATTCAATAAATCTGTCAGGAGAATAATAGCCCATTTCTATTAAAAGCTGGGCCATTTGAATAATTTTTTGACTAAACGAAGAGGAAACTATTGGAAGATATATGGTATGTTAAACCCTCTATGTTTCCTCTCTTTTAACGAATGTACTATCTAGGGTTACAACTATTGTATTTTTTTGGAATTGAGTATTCTGTCGATTTTGATACTTTTGTGTTTTTAAACAACTACATCTACATGTGTGTGTATGTGTATGTGTGTACCAAGCATGCATTGGAAAAAATATTTTTCCTTGTGAAGGCTCCGAGCTGCTTGGAGAAATACAGTTAATAAGATGATGCTTTCGGTTCAGGTGCTGCAGTATTGAGGATGTGCTGTTGTGGTGCCAGGTCCATTTTACTGTACTACGTTGTTCTCCATACACAGTGTAAAATGGCCCTTTATGGCATAATTTAGACTTTTTCTGCTTTTTATGAGCACCGAGATCTTCACTTTCCAACAATTTAATTGCGCCGCCTTAACACTAGAATGGCTGTCAATTGACGGAATTTAACCAGAATCAGAATTGCATCTATTAGAGCAGCAAGCCTGCTCTATAAGACACATATCAGTGTGGTGTAGGCACATGTACACACGTATCTTTACATATTGTTGTTGTTTTATACTGTTGTGCTTGAGAGACACCATAGACTGAAATCAAATTCCTTGTATGTGTTGGCTCACATATTCACAATTCTGATTCTTTTATGGCGACTGGCATTGTACGATGGGCTCTGGGTTCAAAGTCCATTATACACTTAGGCCTTGTCCACACGAGTGTCTGAATCAAGCATTTAATCTGACGTTCGTAGCTGAGTAAACGCCCACAGTGTTACTGCACGAATCAGTTCATCCACATGGGATTTGATGTTTTGCATTTTGGATGGCGTCAAAAATGCATATTGTGTTCGCTTGGCGTCAATTTCTGCCAAATCCCGATGAGCTATTGCAAGGAAAAAACATTACACTGTATGTTGTACTAGTATAACTACATGTGACAATACAAACTTTAACTTGAACTTTATCAGGAGGATTTGTAACATAAGGAGGTGAAGGTTCAATAAAGTTAGGAACATTCTATACTGTGAGTAGTATCCTCCACATACGGTGAAGTTTTTTATTAGTAACATTAGATAGATAGATAGATAGATAGATAGATAGATAGATAGATAGATAGATAGATAGATAGATAGATAGATAGAT
>JBBIGC010065348.1:0-10894 GCA_037576955.1 Lepidarchus adonis
GATACATCGGCAGGACAAGAGTAGGATTTACTTCTTAGAGTGATGACAGACACCAATGACCAAGCTAACAACAAGGATATAAATAATAATACAAGGCATGGAACACCTGAGGACAGGTGGAGAAATAAGACGAGAGCTGGACGCAAAATGGAAACATCTGTGTAGACAGGGAAAACTAGACTAGACAGGGGCAGTGTTTAAAGGTAATTTTTTTTACATTATGTAATTATCTCAAAGGTTCCATTTTTGTCTCTCAAATCTTTATTCTGACAATATTATTTGTAATTATATAATTTTATTAATTCAAATAATTTTATTAAATAAGAAAATAACTTTTCGAACCTACCAAATGAGGCTAAGAAACACAAAAGAAACACACAAATGTTCACATAGATTCATACAGCACTGGAAGTTGTAATGCTGACACAGTTGTACTTACTTTTGTTTAAGTCTTCTACATAGGCCAATGTATTACACGTCCCAAACATATCGTGCAGTGCTAATAACTGGACACCACTAACTTTCATTCATTCTTAATAGCATTAGCATGTTTTTTTAAACAAATAAGTTGCTGAAAAATCTCATTTTCATAATGTTCCTCTAGTAGTAAATCAGCCCAAACAGGTTTGTGCTTGGGTTTGGTTTGTTTAGTTATGATCTAAACTAAACTTTAATTACACACTTATTAATGTCAAATAATAACTATGATGTTGCGTGGTCAGTAGCAGTAGCCATCTTGAACTTGCTTTGTCAGCTGTTTGTGATTGAAAGTAAGGAAATCTTCTAATAATAAAATCTTTCCCCCACTATCAGCACCGTGCCCACCTACAAACATGATTACCACGTCAGACTGCCACACAAACATCTTGACAAGTACGTGGAATGGAGCAGTTGGGGCATTGCGCTACGTCGTGGATGGATTTGGTAGCAATGGAAATGGAAGCCACTACAACTGCAGCTCCAAGACGCTAAGCTGTGTCATTCCTGGCGTGTTATGTGGAGAAAGCCTGACAATGATGGTCACTGCTTTTGACAATGAGTGTTCCAGCGAGTCTGTTTTGGGATTGGAGGCAGGAACCGGTGAGTGAGAGACAACAACGTGGCACATGTGCTGAGTGTCACTGAATGGGACTAGGATTCAAAGCTTGTATAACTGAAATAGAATTCTGAGTGATCAGACCTTTTATCGGCCCCTATTCACTTGGTATTAACATATGTATGGAGTGATCTGATCTTGATTACATCAAGAGTCCACAAGTGATTAGTTTTTTAAATGGAGGAAGGGCATGGCCTATATTAAACACACTTTGCCCTAAATGTGCTTGTTTGTATGAATGTAAGGACAGTGGTACAATACAATAATGTAACTTATACACAAACAAGGAGATGAAAAAATCAATGAAGGCGACTAATTTAGCACATGAATTTAGCCAAGGCACTTTAACATTCATAATACAAACGTTATATGGCCCTGACCAACTTTGGAGGGTAGTTTGTCTGATTGGATCTCCAAGATGACCACTGCCTTGCTAAAGAAACTGAGTGTAAAGGTGCTGGACTGGCTAAACATGTCTCTAGACCTAAACCCTATTGAACATCTGTGGGGCATCCTCAAACAGAAGGTGGAGTAGCATAAGGTCTCTAACATCCACCAGCTCCAGGAAGTCGTCATGGAGGAGTGGAAGAGAATTCCAGGGGCAACCTGTGAAGCTCTAGTGATCTCCATGCCCAAGAGGCTGTGCTGAAAAAATAATGGTGTCCACACAAAATAGTGACACTTTGGGCACAATTTGGACATTTTCACTTTTGTTGCCAGTGGTTTAGACACTAATACGTAGTTGTGTGTCGAGTTATTTTGAGGGGACAGTAGATTTACACAAGCTGTACACTGACTACGTTGTATTAAAGTGTCATATTTTCAGTGTTGTCCCATGAAAAGATATAATAAAATATTTGCAAAAATGTGACATACTGTATGTAAATGCTACTCTGTGTGTTTGTGTCTCCAGCTCCCTGCACACCTCAGGACATCTCACCTCTTTTGGACTGTAGTTCGGACTCTATCACCCTCACCTGGAGCGCCACTAATGGAGCATTGGTATACTTTGCCCAGGCAAAGGATTCTTCAGGTGTGATCTACACCTGCCCTTCAATAGACATACGCTGTCAGATCACAGGGCTGCGCTGCGGAACCACGTACAACATCTCTGTCATCTCCACCAACTTTGAGTGTAACAGCTCTGCTAGTAACAGTGTGACTGTAGAAACAGGTAACTGCAAGATTAAAAAGGGCTAAACTAGCAACATGAGCACTTTTAGGAACAGGTTTTAGCTCTTTCTTTTAACAAGATTCACACATGGAGCCCAATGTACAGTGGGGTGGAGGGAGGGAGCTCCAGTTTTTTGTTTTTTTTAATGACCAAACACTATGCATTGATCCAATTATTATAATAAGCATTTATGCAAAAACAATTGGTATTATTGGCATTTAAAGCTTCAGATCATATAATAACTGTAAATTGATCAAGGCAGATGAACCATTAAGAAAAAATGTATAATTTTGAAATGTTATTGGTTTTGTAAAAAAAAAAAAAATCCTTATAAAAAATATTTCCAAAAACAAACTACAGAACATCCCATATTTGTTTGCTCTATGTGTGTAAAATCCAGATTGCAGTGGTCTTTTAACTGGGGTGTAAACTGTGGTAGCATGTGGTTTCTATGCTAGTTTGTTTACACTCAAACTTTTACAAATTATAAAAGAGTGAAAGCACCTAAAACTTTCAGATTTAATCCACATGTGCTCTGGACAATAGAGAATCAAGTAAAATCTGAGTTTTTTAGTTTTAGCCAGTAGATTGATTAAGGATTGCATCATTTAAAATGCAACTGTTTTTAGATGCTATCATGCTAGATGCTCTTGTTTTTTATTTATTCTGCTGCTTTCTCTTTCTTCTAGCACCCTGTCCACCTTCCTTGGTGCAGGCTGCTTTGGACTGTAAGGGGAATCAGGCACTGGTCAGCTGGCTGGGCTTGCAGAGCACAGCTGCCTATACAGCCATGCTAGTGGACCAGAGTGGGGGTCTTCTGAGTTGCAGCACCACAGCCAGCAGCTGTTTTGTGCCCAGCCTCAAGTGTGGCCAGGTCTATGACATCAGTGTGACTTACCACGGCAGCATCTGTCCCAGCAAGCCCTCACCCCCTATTCGAATGAAGTCTGGTAATGTCAATTTTTGATTATGGAGAATTCTTGTGAATACAACCTGGTATTATTTAAGGCATTCGTTTATGCAATGAAATGAGTTGTATCAACTGCTGCCCGAATACCTGCCTTAAATAAAACCAGCATGTAATGTGGTCTGAAGTTATTGTAGTCTGCCGTCTAGACGTTTGCCACCTAGACAACTCCCAGTTCTCTCCTTTTTCTCCTATTTTGTTACACGCTCTTTGTCAAAAGTTGGCCTTCTTGTATCTCTGAATTCTCTCTCTCTCTCTCTCTCTCTCTCTCTCTCTCTCTCTCTCTCTCTCTCTCTCTCTCTCTCTCTCTCTCTCTCTGCAGTGCCATGTGGGCCTGTGAATGTGCAGGCACAGGTGGATTGTGGGTCAGGTGTGCTGAAGATGAGCTGGAACCAGACAGATGGCGCTGATGGTTACTCAGCCAGTTTAGTCGCCGCGAGCAGTGGGAATCGTTTGTACTGCAATTCTACCTCTCCGTCCTGCAGCCTCAGCTCTCTTACATGTGGCGAGTCCTACTCCATGAATGTTCAGTCTTACAACAGCACCTGCTTCAGCATGCCCAGCCAACCATTGACACTACAAGAAGGTATAGTTTTTAGGGAAGAACCATATACACTGATTAATACATGTTTATGTTTATACAACTGCACATTCTTATGGAAATGGTTCAGACTTGGAGATCATTTTACATTAACTTAAGTATTTTGCGTCTCCTAAGCAGTTGCTACAGGGTTTTTATCTAACAGTAACAACATGTACATATAGGCTACAAACCTACAAGGATGGCAGATTGAAGTGTTGATTGTCCCAGTGTCATTAACTTTTGACATCTACAGCTCCATGTACACCAACCAATGTGACGGTCAGAAGCACCTGTGGTAACAGCACCTTAGTCACGTGGCGGGCAAGTCGTGGCGCTCTGTATTACAGGGTCATTGCTGTAAGCAACAGAGGTCAACTTGCGGAGTGTCTGTCCAATGGGACCAACTGTACTCTGACAGCCCTGCAGTGCGGTCAGGTGTACAATGTTAGCGTGATGGCCGTCGATGCTGCCTGTATCAGCCTGAAGAGTCTAACTGTTACACTGTCGACAGGTGTGTTGTGGTTTTGAGTCCTACATGATCCTGAGAAAGTAGAGTATTTGCTTTTGATTATTCAATATTGATTATTTGAGTAATTGTAGACACAGTATAAATTTTCACTGCTATTCTGATAACATCCAGTCGTTTTCAGCACTCGCACCTTTGATTCTCCTCCAAAATTATTTTTGATTGTCCTCCGAGACAAAACACTGGATGCAAGGCCAATTAACTAGAGGCATAAAAGTCTTGTTTACAGAAATGTCAGCTTTAAGAAAGTCATGTTTTGTCACTGACCAACACAAAATCTTTCAAAGTCTCAAATCACATAGGGCAAACTAGTTAAAAGCACATGGGCCTACGTGTTGTGGCCATCTTGGTTTTCTTCAGGGCACAAGGAAGAAGGCCAAGATGGCCGCCACGCGTAGGCCCATGTGCTCCTTAACTAGTTTGCCCTATGAATTAAAGCCTTAATTGTACATTCTTTCTTTGTAGAGTGCCTTTGTAGTCTCTCCTTTTATGACTTTACTTATGGCCGCTTACAAAAGAGCACTTGTTGGAAGCCAACATTTATAAGGGACTCCAAGTAGCGTTCTGAGTAAAAATCTTATGTCTCAAATCACATTTTCAGTTTTATTCCCCATTGGTAAATGTAGCAGTTATCAGAGCGGATCCAGTGCAGGCATAAGTGATAAAAACAAAAGCCCATTTTCACCCATTTGAGAGCCTGTTTTTTCACACTCACATTACTAGCCAGCCAGCAGGTTGGCAGCCATACCAGCCCAGAAACATGGACAATGAACCTATATTGCTTTGTAAGTGTGCTATTAGGCACAGCCAGGTGAAGGTCAAGGTGTGGTCAACCAGTCATTAGGAATAATGCTGTTTGATATAATCACATGATGCTTTATGGCCATTTTGATTGGTTATTCCTTGAGAGTTGTTGCGTTTTTTTGCCCTGGGAACAGGAATAATGTATGTTATTTGATTTTTAATCAATCCTTTGATGATTAGAGAACTTGCTAATGAATAGTTAGATGGCAATTCATTAGCTATTGTTTTCTTCTTTCCACAGCTCCTTGTGCTCCTACGAGTGTCCACAGTACTATCAAATGCAGCTCCAATGCTGTAACACTGGCTTGGGACCTGAGTCCCAATGCTGTGGCCTATATAGGAAGAGGGGTGGGATCTGATGGGCACACTGTGATGTGTAACACCATCTCTCTGGCATGCCAGCTAAACGGCTTGCACTGCGGGCAGGATTACACGTTTAGAGTGGCCGCCACTGACGGCACTTGTACGAGCCCTGACAGTAACATCTATACACAGTCCACAGGTAAAAATAAACACCCCCTAACCTCCTGAACCTCTGTCTTTTTATGAATAGTAAAGTAAATAATACATTCACAGAAAAAGACTTGTGTTCCATATTTATATAGTATTTTATAATGTTTCCCTTTGTTCTTTCTATTCTTTTCTTCTTTTTTTCACTGAAGACTGATAAAAACAAAGAATTGTTATGTTTTAATTGGCTGAGAAGTGTATAACCTGTCGTGTGGTTTTTAATGCTTACTTGTGGTCCCGGTGTAGCTCCTTGTGCGCTTCCGCCCATTTCCAGCATCCTGCACTGTGACACCAACTCTTTGAGTGTGAGCTGGGTGCAAAGTGCCCCAGCTCTGAACTACAGTGCCCTGGCCACGTCTGCAAATGGTTCTGTGCTCAACTGCAGCTCAAGTAGCTCCAGCTGCAATATCACAGGGCTACAGTGCAATCAGGACTACACGGTTGTGGTCGCGGGCGTCAACAGAGTGTGCACAGGGCCGGTGAGCGGACGGCAGACTGTACAGACAGGTATGGGCAGCGGTTGTCAAAAGGGACAAGCATTTATTGTCCATATTTTTTAAAATACAACACTTATGGGAAATTATGGGAGACTCTATTGTCTGGTAGCCAGTTTGGTACTTTTTATCATTTCACTGCTGAAGCAAATGTCAGAATATACGTCATACACTTATTCACAGATAATTACTCTGGGTCTTTACCAACGTCTGGGTTTTTTCTTGCCAGGTTATTGTTTCCAAATGCTAAGGCATGAAAGTATTTTATTTTAAGTACTTAAGTAGACAAAACACACCATGTTTTTATTAAATAAAAAGATCCAATAGCATGTCTGTCAGTTGCAAAAGTAAGTGAACCTGTTTTTTTTTCAGTATGTGCTGAGACCTTTTTATGCAGAAATAACCGCAGCTAAAAATTTGTGGTAACAATTGAGATCTCATTGATCGACCCAGAGGGATTTTAGCCCATTCCTTCATACAGAACCTTTTCCAGCTTTATGGGCATCAGCAGCTCCTTTTCTGAGGTCCTCAGACTCCTCCTTTGTTTAAGCCATGAGACACAGCTACAGATGTGTGATCAGGCTTTGCTGGATCCTTTGACTGACTCTGACTTCACCTTCAAATTGTACAATAATCTTAAGGGTTCATTTACTTTTGCCGCATACAGGTATGTTATTTGATTTTTTTTTTCATTAGTTTAATGAGGCTTTCTTCACCTACTTTCAGGACTTGTTTGAAGATGTTTTATGTCATGTTCATACAATACAATAACTTAAATATTGATTTTATTTTAAGTTTCCTAAGTCTCTCTCTCCTTAAAACAGCGCCCTGTATGCCACTCTCCGTTCGTGCCAGTGTGACGTGTGTCAGTAACACAGTGAGGGCATCATGGGATCAGACGCCAGGTGCTCTCTCCTACACCAGCGCTCTGACTGGTCCGGGAGGCTACACCCACTCCTGCTCCACTTCCGGTCTCTCCTGCTCCTTCAGCAACCTGACGTGCGCTCAGAATTACACCCTCCATGTGGTTGCAAGAGACAACCACTGCAACAGTTCCGTCAGTCCAGGCGTCTCCGTGACAACAGGTGAGTGAGAACTGGCACGTTCCACATTCCAGCCATGTTACTTACTTGTTAGATGGTCAGCCATATTGATATTAGTGCTAGTACTGCTGCAAATACACATTATTGTTCACTCTCTGCTACGCTTAATATACTGTAAATCCTTTATGATAATTAGCAGGCTTGTGTCTTTAAGCCTTATAGTGTGTGGGGTTGTCATCGCCACATTCCTAAAAACATATACAGCCCTGTGACCTCACACCCATACACTGCATTCATGAGTCAGTTCCATGAAGAATAATACATTTTACCGCAATTGTAGTAGTGCAGTTGTTCAAAAGCCTCTTACACTGTTCCATTCAGAGTTCAGGAGGAGGCCAGTCCAATCTAAAGTGAGGCTCATGTTGTGTGGACAGAGTGGTATGAAAGAATAAAGCAGTTAAATGAGACACCACATTTAATGTCTGAGTATTAATTCCACACACCATCAAAGACAGTGAACCACAATGAAATCTGACCACACATGGAGCAGCAGGTAGTTATCGACAGCGCCATGGGAGCAGTCTAGTGGGACGGTACCTTGCGTTCCGGACCAGTTTGCACTTTTGGAACAGGTGCCGTGCCTTTCCACTGCGAAAAAAGTTGGTGCTGGTTCTGAGTCAAAATAGCTTTTTTCTTGTTCTGGGTCAGGAACATGTGATGTCATCTGATGTGGGCAAAAAAATCAGCAAATAAGCTAAAAATGATTAAAAAGCTTCTCCTTTGGTTGTCGTTGGCAGTTTCTTGTGGAAAATGTTGATTTTGAACATGAAGATATGATCTTAGTGCTGGAGAATCACCTGTAAACACATGTTCCGCCATTGTTGGCGTGTGAAGTGAGGTGAAGTGGACGTGGTTTATGATGTAGTCACTCGACTCCAATCCGGGCACCAGTGCAGTGGAAAACCTGGCTGGTTCGCGTTGGTTCCCAACTTTGGAACTGGCCGAGAACTGGCATCTGCACCAGTGCAGTGGAAAAGGGCTAAACCCGTGACTTTCTGTTTCCAAGGGCAAGGTCCTAACCACTAGTCCACCCCTGCCCCACTACTGAAATAAGCACAAAATATTAAAATTGTTTGCATTTCTTCTTTCATAATAACATCCTTGCCCTTCCCTTGATCCTTTGCTCTATCTCTGTTGTTTGTAGGACCCTGTGATCCCGATGGTGTGTATGCTGACCTGCAGTGTGGTTCAGGTGCAGTGAATGTGTCTTGGCATGGCAGTGCTGGTGCCAGTATGTACACCGTGCTGGCATATGGGCCAAACCAGCAAGTCCCTTCCTCTTCCTGCTTCACCTCCAGCACCTCCTGCACCCTCACACATCTGCAGTGTGGAGGCATGTTTAACATTAGCGTGCTCGCCAGCGACTCCACCTGCAACAGCAGCTCCAGCGCTGGAACCACAGTGAGAACAGGTACAGAGGGAGGAAGCAGGAGTGAGAGTCAGTGAGAAATGGAAAAGGGGTGAAGAATAAGCAGAGAGGGATGTCCCGATCTGATCTCAAAGATCGGTATCATGATCAGATCGAATATTAACGAGCCTAAGACTAAGCCTTTGTTTTGCATCAGGTGTAAATATAGAGACATTTAGAGTTGCAATGTTTGCCCAGTGTTGATGCTTAGCCTCATTGTGCACTGGATTCACCCCTCGTTTAGGCTTAACTTTTTTCAGTAAAATCAGTAACACTGCGGCCAATAACATTATCTTATCTTAGAGTTTTTAAAACATAAATGAGCATTTTCTGCAGCTTATAGATGTGGGGCGGCCTATCGTTGAGGAAATATGGTATTAATTCGTATAGATACTCAATAATAAATTATCAGACTCTGGCCTAAAAAATGTGATCGGGACATCCCAGAAACTGGTAATATTTCTGTACATTCAATATATATTGCATTATTATTATGTAATTAATTTTGTAGTTATATACAATAAATTGCATGATAAATTAAGGAAATTTAATAAAGCTGAGACTGTATTGATAATATATTTTTAGAGTTTAATCAGCACTGCATGCTCTAAAAATGTAAAGAACTGAGAATGTGTTTAACTATATATTAAACCTGCTGTCTTTTCTTTTTTTCCTGTCTACTTCAGTCCCATGCCCCCCCTCTTTACAGATTCCCTCTGTGAGCTGCATCAGAAACCAGGCTGAGGTGTCATGGACTGGTGACCAGGATGCTCTGGGTTTCAGCATAAATGCCACATCTGTGCTGGGTTCCTCTGTGGGCTGCAGTTCCACTAACCACAGCTGTGTTCTGCAGGGTTTAGGGTGTGGGCAGACCTATGCTGTGTCAGGCACGTCCCAAGGCCTACACTGTAACAGCAATCCCAGTTCGCCACTCAGTATAGTCACAGGTATGGGCTATAATACCTTCAGGTAATGGATGTGGATGATGTTGTGATACATTTTGTCATAAAAAAAACACTGTAGACTCATTGGAACCTTCATTTCCAGTGATTTTGACAGCAGGTGAATTATGTGAGTGTGCTGGTGATAAGTAGGAGCAGAAAACCCAGAGCACATGTGACAGCTACATAACTATATTTGACATATTATATATAAATAATGCCACTAAAATATTGTAAGAAATAGCAATAATGTAAAATGCAGTACCTTTCACAAACCCAATGTTGCTTTTTAAAAAGTAAATAAAGTGGAGGGTGTAAAATATTCATTAAAGAGGAAAGTTTTAAGGTCTGTTTTGAATTTACATCAAGATTGAGGGAGAGAGTTTCATAGTTTAGGAGCAACAGTAACAGTCTCCAATATTGGAAAGCCAAGCACAAACCGAAAGAGAAAAAACATATTATACACACATAGGCCTTGTCTACACAAGCATTCAAATCTTGGATAAATTAATGTGCTCTGAGCCACCTAGGTGGGTTTTTTGGTAATTGATTGACTTTAATATGATGTTACATTTGCTTTTATTTACCTCTGTTGAATGGCAACTAGCAACCCAGACTGTAATGTTGTGTGTTGACCTGTGGGGGCAACTAGCAACCTAGACTGTAATGTTGTGTGTTTACATGTGGGGGTAGTAGTGAGTCAGTCCAGACTGTAACGTCTGAAAAAGCCTATTAGTTAACATTACCATATTGCTATAAACAGTAGTAGAAACCATGTTTATGATGATTTCAGCCCTTTCAATGATGCTGCAAACATAAGAAGTTTCCACTACCATCTAAGTAGATTAGTCTCATAGCTCCAGTGCAGGACTAAGGATTTTACAGCTTCAGCTTCAGTGTTTGGGGTCATGACAGTGTTTATCTCTGTGCTGTGCCGCAGCTCCCTGTACTCCTGCCGCGGTCAGTGTGGACTATGTTTGTGGAACGAGTGCAGCGGTGTTGAGCTGGACCGGGAGCCTGGGAAATGGGAATTTCTTTGCCCTTGTGGAAAGTCAGAACCAGTCCGACTCCTGCAGCAGCAACCAGACCCACTGCTCTGTCTCCTCTCTGCTCTGTGGACACTTCTACAACATCAGTGTGCAGGCAGCAGCAGGACAGTGTAACAGCAGCAGTGTAGCCAGGACGCAGCTGCAGACTGGTATTAACACTAGAGCTAACACACACACACACACACACACACACACACACACACACACACACACACACACACACACACACACACACACAC
>JBBIGC010065358.1:0-10893 GCA_037576955.1 Lepidarchus adonis
ATTAGGGGCTCGGACCGGACCTTGTAAAGCTGCTTTGTGACAACTTCTGTTGTAAAAAGCGCTATATAAATAAAACTCAATTGAAATTGAATTGAACTGGTCAATGACACGAAGAAAGCTGGGACCACAGTATCAAAGGTTAATATTAGTAACACATCATGGATTAAAATCCTGCTTAAACCAGCATATGTTCAAAGCCCATTTAAAGTTTACCCGAGACTATCTGGATGATCCAGAGGAGGACTGGGAGAATGTCATGTGGTCAGATGAGACCAAAATGGAAATCTTTGGTATAAACACCTCTTGTTGTGTTTGGAGGGGGGAAGAATGCTGAGTTGCATCCCAAGAACACCATACCCACTGTGAAGCATGGGGCTGGAAACATTATGCTTCGGGGATGCTTTTCTGCAATGGGGACAGAACGACTGATCTGTATTAAGGAAAAAATAAATGGGGCCATGTATCGTGGGATTTTGGGCAAAAACCTCTTCCATCAGTGAGAGCACTGAAGATGAAACATGGCTGGATCTTCTAGCATGATAATAATCCCAAACACACCGCCTGGGTAATGAAGGAGTGGCTACGTAAAAAGCATGTCAAGGTTCTGGAGAGGTCTAGCCAGTCCCCAGACCTCAATCCAATAAAGAATCTGTGGAGGGAGTCAAAAGTCCTTGTTGCCCAGTGATAGCCCCAAAACAGCACAGTTCTTGAAAACATCTGCATAGAAGAATGGACCAAAATCCCAGCAACTGTATAAGGACAGTGGTGTGATGTGTAAAGTGTGTAGTGTAAAGGTGCAAACCTGGTGAAGATCTACAGGAAACGTTTGACCAACCAAGGTTACATTACACAGTATTGAGGTAAACTTGTGTTATTAACCAAATACTTATTTTCTGCACCATTATACAAATAAATTCTTAAAAAATTATACAATGTGAATTCCTGGATGTTTTTTACATTCTGCCTCTCACAGTTGAAGTGTACCTATAATGAACATTACAGACCTCTCTCATCTCTTTAAGTGAATGCAGAATTGTAGAATTGGTGACTGCCAAATACATTTTTGCCGAACTGTATATATAACAACTATTTATTACAAATATTAAACATAGACTACTTTTTTTTCCAAAGAATGGTCACAAAAATATAACGTTATAAAAAATAATAACGTTAACAATTTGAAAATGCGTAATCTAAATTTATGCTTGATTGTTTCCTGAACCTGGAAGTCGCTTTGGACAAAAGCGTCAGCCAAATGAATAAATGTAAATGTAAATGTACGTAATCAAAATCATGACATTAACCTATCAGAAATAATGTGCAAAATCCGAAAGCGAGCAGCTAACGCGAGGATATCCATGAACACCCGGAATCATCACCTGTTACTGTGAAAAAAATGGGTCACATCAGGTACTGAAAGCAAAGGTTTACTTAGTTTTGCCACTCACGTATATGCAGTACTGATTTTTTTAATACCTCAATTAATAAATAGTCAAGTAAAGATTCTTAAAAGTCTTATTTGGGAGTTTTTTATCTACTTTGTAAAAATCAGATTATGTTTAAAGGCATATTTTAGTAAACATTTAAAAATAGGATTGCAAACTTTCAAGCTCCACTTAGAAGCTGTTATTTTCATCTAAACAGCTTCTACACACCAGATCTAAATAGTGCATTACTTAGATATTCTTCTCAGTGTGTCTGCTTTACTCAAATCCTCCTCTTTCTATAATAATCAAGTCTGAGAAAGCCAACACATGCATGCCATCTTGATGCTGTGAAATGTTTAGCAGAAGGGAGTTCACACCCACTGAGTGGCAGAAAAACACTGCTCAAGTGCAGTGAAAAAACACACATTAAACAGGAAAGAGGTTTTGTGTAGATTGACAAATTCAACAAGAAATCATGTTCTTACAGACTGCCAAAAGCTAAAGAAAAGCTGCAACTCATCAAAAGACCAGTCTTTAGCAGGCTTTGAGAAATGGTATTATGCCAGCAATACAAAGATTTATTGCTTGTATTCTTGCAGACTTTGGCTTTTATTGAAATGAGGCACTAGCAGTCAAGGTCCATCTATCCATCCATTGTCCATGTTGCTTTATCAATTTCAGGTTGTGGAGAAGCTGGAACCAATCCCAGCTATGAGTCAGGGCAGGGTACACCCTGGACAGGATGCCCACCAATGGCAGCTGCTAGTTCTTCAAACGGGGAAGCTAATTTTAGGTCTGTATCATAACATTTGTCATGTTATTTGTGCATGCATTCTGAGGTTTAATTAAGAGGCATGGCCAACAGTACATTTTTCCCAGTCAGCCACATCACCTTGTCACACAAAGAGAAAAAAAAACACCTGTTATTTTCCCCTGATTTTTGCACCAAAACAATCTTGGGCATTGGTACTGCTGAGTCTCTCCTCATAAAGAAGACAATTAAATGGCTTTTCCAAAAGCAGTGAACAGTGCCATTATCTCCAGCTTGCTAGCTGGCTAGTGTCCTTTCACAAGCTACTTTGAGGATCTTATTGAAAAAACGAACTTTACAAATCTGAGACTGGCAAATTCAATAACGATTTTTAAATTTCAAGTATGATGATTTCCATCCATTAACAAAACAACTTGCAACAGTTAGTCTCACAGCTTGCAAATCTGCATGGAACTGAGCTCTGAATCGATGCGACATTAAAAAATGGGTTCCGGTCTTTAGACAGCTTATCCAATCAGCATTTATCAGCCCAGCGTCCTGGTCAGCCTACTGCTCCATTGACTCCCAGAGATGCTCAGCTTCCCTGGAAGTGACGATTTTGCTTAATTTATCCAATAACCATTCAGCTTTACTGCAGTAAAAAAGGTGCCTCATAGAAGTCCATTGAAACTGTGCTTCAGTTTGTGTTAATAAACTTTGCTGCCAGGTAAATGTACGAGAAGTAAATTGCGTCAGACAATCTACGGCAAATAGCTGAACATGAACGAGATCATCATGAAGTTGAACATGTTTCTAAAAGTAATATAAATATGACAGTGTGTATTTGAGCATTTATTTTCTGAAATATTAGAGGAAGCAGAGCAGTCGCCACTAAGGCCAACCAATCGCAGGGCAACACACACACATTCAGACCTATGGTCAAATTTAGATCCAGTCCACTTAAACCACAAGCCTTTGGACAGTGGGAATAAACCAAAGCACGTAAACACGGGGAGAGCTTACTGTATATACTCCACACAGAAATTGAGCTGTGGCCAATCCATACAACAGCAGTAACCACTGCACCTCCGTATACAGTAAGTGTAAAATAGAGTTTCTTTTGGTCCTATGCTGCAATGTAGTACAAGACAACCATACCGTGCAGAACAGTTTTCAAACATCACAGTGCACTTGACCGTCAGCCTAACTTAACATAACAGTGTGAAATGACTAATGTATATTAATAATAAATGAAATAATAAGAAAAAATGTTAACATAAAACGACTGGAAAGCCGGTGATCCCATCATTGCCCGTGGACTGCTCTTGTTGCATGGATCACTATTTAAACAGATAATTGTTTGTTTTACTCTCAGTTTCTGTGGTTTCCCTACTGATGTTACAGCATGTTTTGCCACTCAGTACTATTGATGGGGTGTTACTTTGGGCAACAGCATCAATGCATACCCTACAGAGTGTTCAAAAAGCTACAAACCATGTAAGACTACACAACTATAGGAGCTTTAGTGTCTATAGTCTGATTCCATTTAATATGAGCTAAAAGTCAGTTTACATGCACCAGCATTAGGTTTGGAATCGAGAATTTTAATTATACAAAGACATATCAATGTTTAAGCAGATTCTAATATACAAATCTGTCACAAGTTTATATAATAACTAACAATTAGCAGAAATCTGAAAAAGAATATAACAAAAATAAACACACATTATGTAATTAATTCATAAAATTAAGACATTTTAGATGTGGATGATCCTTAAAAATACATGATAAATGTTATATATCTTAATGCACTTCATGAACTTTACAAAAACCTATAAATAGATCATTACAGCATATGATTTACCCTTGAATAAATTCTCTTGATGATGCTAAAATACTTCATTGACTAAAATTTAAACTGAAACTGAAGTATCTTTTGTTTAGTGACCATTTAGATTATTTAAATTATAATGAATGATTTTTATCCAGTCTATGAAGAAAAAGCTCTTGTATGTGGCCCTTTTCAGAGTGTCATCTCTGCATTGACTGTAACTTGTCTTATGAAGATATGACTGTAAGGCATAATTAGATATTAAAACAGTCAATCATTTCCTCTAAGATTAAAGCTTCTATGTGGACAGATCAACCTATAAACACTATATAACCAAACATTTGTGGACACCATCACACCTTATTATACAGTATATTTAAATCCATTTGCATTAATATTGAGTTCAAAGTCAAACTCAAAGTCCAAGTAAACTTTATTGTCATCTCTGCTATATATTGTACAATGTACAGAGAAACGAGACAACATGGCTCAGGTTTGGCAGTGCAGAAATGGACAAATAAGGCACTTAATGAAGAATTTCGGAATAAAAACATAGATTTCAAAGTGTAAACTTAGAATTTAGACTAGAGGTACTGTATAAGGACAGTGGTGTGATGTGTAAAGGTGCAGTAGTAGTAGCAGTACTGTATAAGGACAGTGGTGTGATGTGTAAGGTGTGTCGTGTAAAGGTGTAGTAGTAGCAGCAGTATTGTATAAGGACAGTGGTGTGATGTGTAAGGTGTGTAGTGTAAAGGTGTAGTAGTAGTAGCAGCAGTATTGTATAAGGACAGTGGTGTGATGTGTAAGGTGTGTAGTGTAAAGGTGTAGTAGTAGCAGTATTGTATAAGGACAGTGGTGTGATGTGTAAGATGTGTAGTGTAAAGGTGTAGTAGTAGTAGTAGTACTGTATAAGGACAGTGGTGTGATGTGTAAAGGTGCAGTAGTAGTAGCAGTATTGTATAAGGACAGTGGTGTGATGTTTAAAGTACATAGTGTAAAGGTGTAGTAGTAATAGCAGTACTGTATAAGGACAGTGGTGTGATGTGTAAAGGTGCAGTAGTGGTAGCAATACTGTACAAGGACAGTGGTGTGATGTGTAAATTACATAGTGTAAAGGTGCAGTAGTAGTAGCAGTACTGTATAAGGACAGTGGTGTGATGTGTAAAGGTGCAGTAGTAGTAGCAGTACTGTATAAGGACAGTGGTGTGATGTGTAAAGTACATAGTGTAAAGGTGTAATAGTAGTAGCAGCATTGTATAAGGACAGTGGTGTGATGTGTAAAGGTGTAGTAGCAGTAGCAATACTGTATAAGGACAGTGGTGTGATGTGTAAAGTACATAGTGTAAAGGTGTAGTAGGAGTAGCAGCATTGTATAAGGACAGTGGTATGATATGTAAAGTGTGTAGTGTAAAGGTGTAGTAGTAGTAGCAGTACTGTATAAGGACAGTGGTGTGATGTGTAAAATACATAGTGTAAAGGTGTAGTAGTAATAGCAGCATTGTATAAGGACAGTGGTGGGATGTGTAAAGGTGTAGTAGCAGTAGCAATACTGTATAAGGACAGTGGTGTGATGTGTAAAGTACATAGTGTAAAGGTGTAGTAGGAGTAGCAGCATTGTATAAGGACAGTGGTATGATATGTAAAGTGTGTAGTGTAAAGGTGTAGTAGTAGTAGCAGTACTGTATAAGGACAGTGGTGTGATGTGTAAAGGTGCAGTAGTAGTAGCAATACTGTATAAGGACAGTGGTGTGATGTGTAAAGTTATGTGTTCAGTCAAAAGGGCACTTGCAGGGCACTGCAACTGAGATTTTTAATTTGCTTGAAATCAGGGCCCTGTACAGACTACTAGAGTTCATCCACAGCAGACGTGTCTAACCATTTGTTTATTGACTCTACTTTTTGAACAGGGGTGGAGTTACATTGGAACAAGAAAGGACGTCTCCCACTTGCTGCCACAAACCATACGTTTGACACCATGCATTACAGTAGGTAGGTGTTCTACAAGGTGCTGTAAGGCTGCAAGAAATAAAATAAATCTAGGTTTATTCCTCTTCTTCTTCTCCAACATTACTCAACACGGTGCTAACTAGTTGGCAATTGCTCTTCAAGCGTGATGTGTTGTCCAATGGCATTGTGTTGGTTGGCTTTGCATGAGTTGGAGGGAATGTGCTAAGCCTTTATAGCCTTTACCTTCCCAGTGTTGCACTATCATGTACTAGATAATATGTGAAACTGGGGATTAAGATTCAGTCATCAGTAAATTGTGCATAACAGCAGAAGAGCAGGAATCTGTATTTAACACTTTTATAAAAGAACCATAAATTATGCTGATGAATATGAGGTTGGTGTTTCTAATAAAGTGCCCAAAGAGCATACACACAGTCATATTTGTCTTGGTGGCTTGACAGCCACTCCTAAGCTGAAAAGTGGACCAGGCCAAGGCAGACTCTAAAAAATCTTGTCTCAGTTTGGCATTTTCCACTAAACATGTCAAGAAATGCATTCAGGACCTCCCCTATCTGACTCTGATTGTAATGGAATGCGTTATTCCTGTAATAACACATTTCTGACCTTGACACTTCAGCTCAAAGCAGGACTTTAGCCAAGCTCAGCAAAACTTTAAATGATCCATATCCTCTTAAAAGCAGTCAGCCGGTCAGACTAAAAAATATTTCATCTCTACCTTCAGACACAACATAGCACTTAACTGCAAGATAGATTGAGCAAAGGCATATATTGATTTATCAGAGATCAATACAGATGAGGTGACCCCATCTGACACTGGATTCTCCTGCAGTGACTCTGAAATGGTTGTGATGTGGTGTGTTTGGTGCTTGATGACAGTATTAGGCACAGTGGTGTTGACTGGGATTTTATACACATCATTCTCCCTTTTGAGCTGAGGGTGGGGCACCTTAAAAATGATATAGTCATGAGTTGGTCTGCATGTAAAAATGAACAATTAATGGCTACTGATTAGCACAGCTGTCTAAGCGTTGGCCATATCACAAGAGGGTAGGATTCTCCTACTGAAATGTTCTAGATATTCTGTGATTTATATATACGGAGTTTTTATATTATTGATGCAGCAGAGAGCTAGTTCCAGTTGACCTGAGTTTGACACGTGTGGTCTAGACTAAACCTGATCATTCCTGACACGTTTTTGGTGACTCAATAAAATACAAAGACTCCAGAAGCTATATCCTGCTCACTTCAGATCAAATGAAAGAAACATTTTGAGAGGCTCTAGCTAATTCACCACATTACCCTGAGGGATTTATGGTTATTGCTATTGGCTGGTGCCCTTGACTGACAGTAATCTGTTTAGTTCCCACCCAATGAGCAGCAGTATTGATTAGCTACTGGCATAGACACAGTAGTCTGATTTAGCTGTGGAGCTACCAGAAAAGCCAAATGTGTACCAAAAGCATTAAAGTTGTGTGTCATCTGCCAAGAAGCCAAATTATCCTTCTTTAATTCTGTATAAAGCAAGAAGAAAGGGGGTGCGATAATAGAGACACATTTAAAAAAAAAACCTTCAGGCTATTGAGCCTCTGCCTGTGGGTCGGTCAATGATCCACTATACATGGCTTTTAAATGACCAGCACGCCTGTTGAACTAGGCTGCCTATTGTAATGCAGCCATAGAGACCTCCATTGTACATTCCCTGTCCATTTACATTTACATTTATTTGTCTGATGCTTTTGTCTAAAGCGACTTCCAGGTACAGGAACAATCAAGCATTAGTTCAGACATGACAGCACTGATGTGAAAGCTACAAAGGAGTTCAACAGATTCCTCTTAGTCATAGAATACAGGGCAAGTGCTTCAACAAGAGAATAACACATTTTATGTTAATCATTAAATGCTCATAAGCAAGTGCTACAGCATGAACAGCTTGAACAATTAATATCTAGTAGAGCTAAAAGAGTCCAGGACATTCTTCTTTGTCTTTAAGTGCAAATACAGTTCAAGGACATTTCATTAGATGTAGTTAGAAGATTTCACAACATGAGCTACAATTATGATTTATCAAAGAGTACTAAAAAAGAGTATAGGACGTTGTATGGGCGTCATGTGGGCGTGAAGATCAGCCAAGTTGCTGCATTCTGAATCCTTTGCAGTGGCTTTATTGTGGTTGCAGGTAAACCGGTCAGCAGAGAGTTGAAGTAGTCCAGCCGGGAGAGAACCAGTGCCTGAACTAGCAGCTGAGTGGAGAATTCTGGAAGATATGGCCTGATCTTGTGGATGTTGTACAGAGTGAATCAGCAGGATCTTGATATTGCTGCGATGTGGTCCTTGAAGGTCAGTTGGTCATCAGTGATCATCCTGAGATTGATCTATCCGTCTGTCTGTCTGTCTGTCTGTCTGTCTGTCTGTCTGTCTGTCTGTCTGTCTGTCTGTCTGTCTGTCTGTCTGTCTGTCCATAATTCAGAAGAATCAGTGTGAGGTGGATGAAGTCGTTTTATCAGCAGCAGCAGCAGCATCATTTATTGCCAAGGCAACATCTTTGCCAAGGAGACATTCCCAGATATTGATGCTCTGTTGCTAAGATGGTGAAACATGTTGTGTTTGAGAGAATCCAGTAACCTGCTAATGTCTCACACACATTCATAACAGTGTAAGACCCACATTCCACATTTTGAATGACTTCATCACCATCTATAACTTAGTAGAAATGGCCTTGTACTGTGCTGTTTTTGTTTCTGTGTGTGGCAACATGACTACGCCCTTATAATCCAGCCTGTGGGATTTTCTGGTAAAGCTGATTCACCTTACATAGTGTTTAAATGTAAAAATAAAGGTGCTGAACTGGTTCTTTGGAGTGATCAACCACTGTTGTTTGAATGGTCATTGTGGGTGTCTGGATGATCTGACAATACAGGCACTTAAGAGATGACTAATAGATAAGACAAGCTTCTCATTTTACATTGAACCATCACTGTGAGAGAGGTGAGGACATGTGGCTTCACACACACATGCAGAAGTAAGAAACAAAGGCTTTTCCGTTAAGTTGAAGGGACAGAAGGGGCTGGCAGCTACCTCTTAAAAGTGAAGCTGTATTTCAGTACTGTGACCTCAGCCTATGTTAGGGTCATGCCCAGCAGGGGGCAAGGGATGATAGGCGTGCCAAAAACAAAGGGACCATGGTTTAGAAAGCCCACTGTAGGGTAGTCCAGCTCTAGGGCTTCCACTGACAGGCAGGACGCACAATACAGAGAGGCCCAGGATAGGAACACTGTTGCTGGGGGAGCAACATTCTGCACCTGGGCTTTAGCAGCTTGGATGTCTGGCGAGCTGCCAAACTACACAGTTGTCTTTATTTAACTACACTACAAAAAAGAGGCATTGAACCAATTTGATTAAAAGTGTTCATCATTTCCACTTGAATTAACTCAGCTACATTAGCTCAAACTTTTAATTCACTTACTTTCAATGGTGTGACAATACAATGTATTATTTTAAAAAATATTTTATTCATGTTGAAATGATGAACACATTGGAAACAGGTAAATGTTCACATCAGCCAGTGTGGACATGCTACCATTCATGCTACCATGCTGCTTTATTACATATATATATTTACATATAATATAATATAATATAATATAATTATTATTATCCAGAAAAGATTATATATATAATATATATAATATACAGTACAGGCCAAAAGTTTGGACACACCTTCTCATTCAATGTGGTGACCATTTACATTGGTAGATTCTCACTGAAAGCATCAAAACTATGAATAAACACATGTGGAGTTATGTACTTAACAAAAAAGGTGAAATAACTGAAAACATGTTTTATATTCTAGTTTCTTCCCTTTGCTCTGATTACTGCTTTGCACACTCTTGGCATTTTCTCCATGAGCTTCAAGAGGTAGTCACCTGAAATGGAATCTACCAATGTAAATGGTCATGAAAATAAAGAATATATATAATGAAATGGCAACATGGGAGATTTTGTTTAGTTTTTGTTACAACAGGGCCATGTGTATGCACATCAATTTTGTAAATTAAGAGTTTTGTTTTCAACAACAGCGGATATTGCATCTGACTAAGCATGTACCTTTTTATTTACATTTTGTCAGCTGTCAAATGGGTATAGAAAATCCCTTAAATCTCTTAATAAAATCTCATATGTCTGAAAATGTTGGCCTTTAAAACTATTGAGCTATCAGATCACCGAATGATGGCCATGGTTGTACCATGAGCTGTTTCACTGTAGACTGTAATAAGAGAATGTCTTTGATCTCAGCCTTCTCTCCTTAAATGTAATGCTTACTTTCTGTCTGATCTCACATCAGCCCTAAGGGAACAGTCCACTCCGGTGTCAAAGGCAGCAGCAACACAGGAGAAACACAAAAGATGCAGGATAATGCAATAGCACCATTTTGGGACATAGTTAGACTTTTTAAAGCTATTGTGTTGTGATCAGGCTGTTATTAGGATTTCACCTCTACCAAAATGCTTCCCTTACCTGCTTCATTATTTCTCAGTCTCATAGAGGCCCATTGATTTCATTATGCAACTACATTTGTTTATATGTATATATGCATTATGGTGTAATGGTGTATTGTCTGGCAGTACAGCTTATTGTTTTATTGTCCATACTTCACCATAAAGAACACCATTACAGTACTGAACAACAAGAAAATGTCCTAAAGTGCATCCTTAATTACAAATAATTCACTCAGAAATCAATGTGTGTATGTGCATTTATGTCAGTATGTAAGTGGGTGCCATATGAGACAACTCTGAGAAATGCTTCTGTCCACCAGCTGCTAAACAACACTTTAACTCTGTTTAGAACACACACACACACACACACACACACACACACACACACACACACACACACACACACACACACACACACAC
>JBBIGC010065368.1:0-10893 GCA_037576955.1 Lepidarchus adonis
ATACAGTATTAATTTTCCACAATATACATACACACACACATACAGTAATAATTTTCCACAATATACATGCACACACACACAGTATTAATTTTACACAATATACATGCACACACATACAGTAATAATTTTCCACAATATACATGCACACACACACAGTATTAATTTTCCACAATATACATGCACACACATACAGTATTAACTTTCCACAATAAACATGCACACACATACAGTATTAATTTTACACAATATACATGCACACACATACAGTATTAATTTTACACAATATACATGCACACATACAGTATTAATTTTACACAATATACAAGAACACATGTTCTGCAGTTTTGCTGTGTATAAAAGAATACATTTACTTGTTAAGTCATTTATGAGAATAGAATACAAAATGTTTTTATTTAAAATTTTTGAATGTTTGAACATGTTTAATCTACTTAGATTAATGCAAGTCAAAGAGGGTTTTATGACTTATCTTGTTTAGAGCATACAGCTGGATGATCCACTTTTTAACACAATATTAATAATAACAACAACAACAATGTACAGGTGGTATGGTGGTACAGTGGTTGGGGTTGTCACCTCAAAGCTAGAGTCCAGTCCAGAGTTTGACACCTGCTGTATGCATTCTGTGTGCAGTTGCCTGTTCTCACTGTGTCATTGTGAGTTCTGATTTCCTCTCACAGACAGTGTGTCAGCTGTGAATGTGTTTGTGTATCTGCCTCTGGCTTTTGCCCTATGTGCTAGACTACAGCACCCTTCACCCTATGTATAATAATAATAATAATAATAATAATAATAATAATAATAATAATAATAATAATAATAATAATAATAATAATAATAGTTTTTGTTCTTGTTGTTTAATCTCTCAACAAAATTTACATCAGTCTACTGGGTAAATTAGTAAGAAGTGCGTTAAAAAGTGAGTCTGGCGTATGTTAATCATAATGTAACCAAAATAAAAAATCTAAATAAAACTGCTTGGTTGCATATATGTGCATTCTGACGACATTTTCCAATGTCAGTCTACGTGTAGTTTATGAGCTATTGAATATACAACCGAAAAAATATATAAACTCCTTATATATTAAAAAAAATATGAAAACATGAAGAAACCTATTATCCAGTTGAACCTAAATGTCAACCTTTTTATTTAATCTGTTTATTCACTGTCATGTCATTTGTTTTGTTTTGTTTTTTGTTTTTTTTACACAATTTAATAAAAAATGCCATCCTTCAAATTGGGTGAAACTTTCAGGATGAATGTACCTATAGCATTATTCCAAAATCAATTAGAAATAAAACTCTGTACATTAAGTTACACCACCCTGAATAGACACTAAAAATTAATTTTAAGCCAAAAATGTATTTCAGAAATATCCCTAAATACATTTCAGCATATTAGTAATTTTTTTATGAAACTTTTAAAGACAATAAACACATTGTCCACATTGTTTAAATGTTTCTATCAGCATCATTGTGGTGATATAATTCTGCTTAAGAAGGTTCTTCTAGAATTTAAAGTTTCACATCAAAAACATTCTGAATGATTATATTTGGGCTTAGGTTGAAATTCTGGATAATTGTTGAAATGTAACATGTTGCATCCTCTGGTTGATTGCTTTTAATGATGGTCAGCATCATATAAACCAAGTTAAGATTTTCATAGAATGCAATAAAACAAGAATGTGTGATTTTTTATTGTATTTAATTAATAACAATTTAAGGAAAAGGAAAATTATCTGCTGAGAACTAATCACTGTTTTCATTATGAGCAGGGAGATCAAGCTGACTAAGATCACAGTGCTGCCACAAGGAGCCATCTCTTCACTTCATGAACTCAAGCGAATGTGAGTAAATAAATAAGTAAATAACTATTTGTTAGATAGGTGTAAGTCCTTGTTTGTTTGTGTGTGTGTGTGTGTGTGTGTGTGTCTGTGTGTGTGTGTGTGTCCTTGTGTTGAATGTACATATTGAAATGTATGGAATTTCACTGACTCAGGGGTATAGCCTGTAACATGAACATTTTAGCTAAGCTGTTATTACTGGAATATTGTCAAATGTAAGTGAAGCTAAAGTGTGTGTTGTTAAAAATGTATTTTAGTTTATGAGTTTATGTAAACGAGTTTATGAACACATTTGAAAAGTAATTTGTCCTGGGTTACACCGACAAGTGCAAAATCACATGTAATGAGGATTTTCTTTAATGATGATTCATTCAAAGAAAAAACAAAGCACAGCCAAAATGTCGAGGACCAGGAGAGATCAACTGTTATTTGTTAAACATAAAATATGCGGTATTTAGTCTTGATTGACCATGTTTAGTCTTTGATATAGAACATGATGTATTGAAGGGGCATGAAACACAGATCACAGTAATATAGTAGCAGAGCAAAATGAAAAAAATGCTTTAAAACGGAGACTTAAAAGCTAACAAACAAAGTAAATGATCTTTGGATTATCGCTGCAAAGCTGTTTCTCCAGTAAAATCATTGTGTGCAGAACCATTCAGCCTGGCATTTATGTAAACAGTAAATTCTTACAAACGAAAGAGGATTTTAGCTTGTTCATTACTGCTGTTGTTTGTGTAGCGCTGAAGATATGTTAAATTATCATTACCACTCTTTTCACAGAATGGTGTCTGAGAATGGTGCCCTCAAGCGAATTGGAGCTTACGCATTTGCCAACCTAACCAAACTGGAAGAGATGTATGTTGTAGTTCAGCTGGTCGTAACAGATAGTATTTATTTTTCTTTATTCATTTTGTCTATAATGCCTCTCTTTTCAACAGAACTCCCCATGTAAATTTACAATTACAGCATAAGCAACATACTACTAATGACATCCCTTTTTAATAAAAACACTACATATCACAACTTAAGCATCTGTGTTCTCAGACCACACATTAGGATCCAGGTCCCACACTAAGTTATTTTTTTTATAACAATAGGATGGGGTAGGCCTCCAATGGAAAAAAAAACATGGAAAAATCCCAATTGACAATTATTCCTTTACATATATAAATCATTAGAACAGGAAAATATTACTTGCTAACCTATTTTACATGTCGTTTTACCAACAGAACCATTACAAAGTCAAAAAACCTTGTTATTATGCACAAAGATACCTTCTGGAGACTTCCAAAGCTGAGATATTTGTGAGTACAGCTTTTATTTATTTGTCAGGGTCAGTATTCTTTAGCACAATAAAGACATGGATCACTGACCAGACTGACTGAGTGCCCTGTAATATCTCAGTAAACAATACACTGACCCAACCATAGCTCATTACTGTATCAAACGTTTTTCACAGAAAACTAAGACCACAAAACACAAATGAACCATTAACAAGTCAAATGTGCTAAATGTACATCGGTTTCTTTGTGTTTCTGTTGTTTTCAGGACTATTTCAAACACGGGTCTTACAGTTCTTCCTGACTTCTCCAATGTTCAGTCAGCTGCTCTTGAATTTTTGTTGTATGTATACATTATTGTATGTCTATATTTTATGATTTATGAATTTATGATTTCTTGGCCATTTGTCAGAGAATATAAATGATAACAAAAAAAAATATTTCACTCATGGTTAGTGATTGGCTGAAACCATTTATTGTCAAACAACTTTTATCCAGTGATGACGTTTTTTGAATTGTAAGTCATGGGGAAAGCAAAAAAATTGTAAAATTAGGTAAATAGGTAAAATAGGTCAAATGAAACTGGAAAGGGATACAAGAAAATATCTAAGGAATTGAGAATGCCAATCAGCAGTGTTCAAACTTCAGTTAAGAAGTGGAAAATTAGGGGTTCTGGTGAAACCAAAAAACGGCCTGGTAGACCAACTAAAATTTCAGTCGCAACTGCCAAAAAAAAATTTCAGGATACAAAAAAAACCCCACAAATAACTTTAGATGAAATACTGGACTCTAAACATGTGGTGTGGCTATTGCAAGATGCACAATAAGGAGGCACGTGAAGAAAGATGAGCTGCATGGTTGAGTTGCCAGAAGAAATCCATTACTATGCAAATGCCACAAAGTATCTCACTTACAATATGCCAAACAACACAGAGTCAAGCCTCAAACCTTCTGGCACATTTGAAGTCATTTGAAGTGATGAGACAAAAATATTTGGCCACAATCATAAATGCTGCATTTGGAGAGGAGTCAACAAGGCCTATGATGAAAGGTCCACCATTCCTACTGTGAAACACGGTGGTGGATCACTGATGTTTTCGGGATGTGTGAGCTACAAAGGCACATGAAATTCAGAATTGATGGCAAAATGAATGCAAAAATGGAGGAAAATTTGTACTCATCAGACCGGAAGCTGCACATGGGACATATTTGGACATTCCAACATGACAATGATCCAAAACACAAGGTCAAGTCGGCCTGTCATTGGCTATAGCAAAATAAAGTGAAGGTTCTGGAGTGGCCCTCAGTCTTCTGACCTCAGTATCATTTAGCCACTCTGGGGAGAACCTCAAACAGTTCATGCAAATCAGCCCAATAATTTACAGCAGGGGGTCAAACTCTTGGGGGGAGGTTTTTGTGTTATCATTCATATTATCTTAAAAAAAATTAAGAAAACATAAATTCTGTCAGGAAATGTTAACTTTTGAGCACATAATGTTTGGTTTTTGTGTACATGTATTACAGGATGAATACACAGACCGGTTAAATGTTTTTGTAACACGTCATTTAACAGGTCTGTGCATTCATCCTGTTATACATAACTCCACCAAGCAACAAATATCTGGACGAAAGTATGTATTATATGTATATAAATATGTATATTTGCGGTCCTGTCTTTTAGTGACCTAGAAGATAACATGCACATTGAAGTAATACCCAGAAATGCTTTCCTCGGTCTTACCAGCGGGATAATAAGTGAGCTGTGAGTATTCTCAGATTTTTATTTATTTGCTGTATAATAAAAATATTGTACAAAATGATTATAATGGATGTATAATTGATATTTTATATAACAGAAGGCTGACAAAAAATGGGATCACTGAAGTGGATAAAAATGCGTTTAATGGTACAAAAATGGAAAAACTGTAAGTTTGTCACATCCTTAAGTTTTTTAAATTATAATTTCACTTTAAATGTTTCATCTTTGACACAGCTCTCTACCCCCACCCCCACCCTTGCAGGTTTCTCATGGGAAATCAACAACTGAGGAATATCCATAGCGACGCCTTTTTAGGGGCTGAAGGCCCCGACGTTCTGTAAGCATGAACAGCTTTCAGTCAACAACAATCCAACCCACCAGCTGCATCACACAGTACACAAGCTGCATTTCCACCAGTGTGTGTATCACTCTCACAGGTTTAAAAATCATGTAGTGCTAGCTCAGTAGTTCTCGCACTCATCCTCAGTGTGCCACACAGTTCGCATTTTTATTATTATTTATGTTGTCTCTCAGGTTGGAGTAAACGTTATTCTATTTTTTAATCCTAATTTTAGCTTATATAATGTTCTCAGTGATAATAATTCAGAGATAATGTGCTTGTTCAGGTAGAGATTTAATAAATCTACTAATCTGAACATATTCCAATGCTTTTATTGTCACATGGACACTCAGGTTTCTCTCCGTTAACACATGCATAGAACAATAAGCAATGTTCCTACAAAAACTAGATCCTCGTTTTCATTTTGGTAAATGACCTCAAAGTCATTGACAACTTCTGACATGAAGCTGATGTGTTTGTTCAGGGACGTCTCACGTACTGCCATCAGTGCCTTACCAGAGAGCATGCCGAAAAGTTTAAAGCTGCTGACTGCCACTTCTGTCTACTCTCTGAGATGGTTGCCCAGCCTGGAGCTGTTTGCTGAGCTCACCCAGGCCAATCTGACCTATCCCAGCCACTGCTGTGCCTTCAAAAATTTCAAAAAGAGCAAGTGGGTAAATTTATGTTATGACTAGAGTCATGCTAGATTCAATATTCAAGAGAGATTTATTGTCAACACAACAGTTTACATAGTACACAGTGTATTGAAATGCCGTTTCACACAGCCCCCCATCTTGGTGCATTTATAAACAAAGTGTAAGGTAAAAATATATATAAAATATGTACAAATATACAAGAAATACACATCTAAAGGAAAAAAAAATAATAATAACTACCCATACATATATTTTTAAAAAGATACCTATAGATCTAAAAATCTAAATCTGTACACTTGCACAAAAGGACAACACGGGACATCAGAGATTTTAAAGAGATGAGTGTATTGTGCAAATGGTATGTTCAAAAGATTGTTCCAAGTTTAAGTTCTTTGGGTTGTTGCAATAAGACAAGACAGACATGTGCAAGATAAGCTGGTGCTACACATACTGCAACATATTTTATGCACTTTTTAGATTATAAGCTCTTTTTAGAGCTTTATATAATTGGCCTAGAATTTATGTGGAATCACTTAAATAAACAGTAAATGGTAAATGACCTGGCTGAATAAACACGATAAAATCAACGAAACAATTTACTCTTCACTCTTACAGGTCGGAGAAGAATCACTGGTGCAACGACTCTACTCACCGCAACGTTGACCCCATGTTTTTTGAAGCGCACTGTAAAGATGTGTTGGAGGTGACCTGCTACCCAGAACCAGATGCCTTCAATCCCTGTGAGGACATCATGGGCTATACCTTCTTGCGGGTCCTCATCTGGATCATCAGTTTGCTGGCCATTGTGGGGAACTTCATTGTTCTCTTGGTGCTTCTCAGCAGTCGTTACAAACTAACAGTGCCCAGGTTCCTCATGTGTCACCTGGCGTTCGCTGACTTCTGTATGGGCCTTTACTTGCTCATGATCGCGGCGGTGGACATTCAAACCCGCTCTCATTACTACAATTATGGCATTGACTGGCAAACTGGCCCTGGCTGCCGGGCAGCCGGCTTCTTCACGGTCTTCGCCAGCGAACTGTCAGTGTACACTTTGACGACCATCACACTGGAACGCTGGCACACCATTACTCATGCCATGCAGCTGGAGCAGCAGCTTCGTCTGCGCCATGCATGTGCGCTTATGGTGGTTGGTTGGCTCTTTGCAGTGCTGACCGCACTGCTGCCCATGCTGGGTGTGAGCAGCTACATGAAGACCAGCATCTGCCTGCCCATGGACGTGGAGACGGTGTTGTCACAATGCTACGTAATACTACTTCTGCTGCTCAACGTGGCCGCCTTTGTGTGCGTGTGCGCATGCTACCTGCGCATCTACGTAACCGTGCGCAACCCTGACTTTGTGCAATCCCATGCCGACGCACGTGTGGCCAAGCGCATGGCTGTGCTCATCTTCACTGACTTCCTTTGCATGGCACCCATCTCCTTCTTCGCCATCTCAGCAGCTCTCAAGTTGCCGCTGATCACAGTGTCGCATGCCAAAGTATTACTGGTGTTCTTCTACCCTATCAACTCATGTGCCAACCCCTTCCTCTATGCCTTCTTCACCAAGACCTTCAAGAGGGACTTCTTCATGCTGGCTAGTCGATTCGGCTGCTTCAAAACCCGCGCACACATCTACCGCACGGAGACTTCCTCTGGGCAAAACGGGGCATGGACACCCTCTCCAAAGAACAGCGACGGGACACTGTACTCACTGGTTCACCTCAGTCATCCTCACTGACCCCAGCTGCTCCCCTTGACCTCCACACCATGAGACCCCAAGGCCACCTACACCTGTTAATTGCAAGCTGCTCTAACCTTGTCCTCTTACAAACTGCAACCATCTGTGCTGCTTGGACTTCAAAACCAAAACAGGAAAAAAAGGAAATATAGTAGCTTACTACATCATATACAATATGTTATATAAAGTTGAATATTTCCAGTCTATGTAGTGTAGTTTAGTCTCAAACTTCAGTCCTAATTTCCCAACCCTGGTAAGTAACTGCTGGGTTGAATCAAGGGTTCCTGGGTCAGTACTTGAACTGTGACCCTACATTCCCAAGGCTAAAGTCCTAACTACGCCACCTCTGCCCATTGCAAAGCTAAACAGCTTGAACAACAGCATCATTGTACATGACAATCAGCACAAACTAGTCTCAAGTTCCATTGCATTGCTTGTTAAAGCTTGATTTTTGTCCATACTTTTATTGTTTTCATACATGACAGTACATCACAAAAGCAATTGTCTTTGTATTTGTCTCAGTTTGGTTTTCCACCAGGCTATTCATAAGACGTTAATAAACAAAAGCTTTGCTATGAGGAACAACTGACAAGTTTATCTGGAAAAACTACTGACTACACAAAACAATGGCACTCTAGAACAATTCCTAAAAAAAAGTTCAGTAATAAATTGATACAGATATCAATTTATCAGGGCAGACTTCCATTTTTTAAAAACTTTATAACACTTGTGTAGTCCAGCACCATCCAAATACTATAGTAAGTTTTAGGTGCATACTAACATCATTGTTCAGAAAGTGTAAAGGAAAAAGGCAGCATCTTCTCTCTATCACTTCGTGGTGTCTGATTTGTTAGAAAAAATGACTTGTATATGCCTGGGATCATACAGTCTGTATAATGCTGTATGGATCATTATCCATGTATTCTTCTTCTTCCACCAATCAAAGCCAAAGTCTTATTCTGGCTTTAACAAGTGGATGTGTAGCTGTAACTGTGCTAATTGCCTCTTTTTTCTTGTAATAAAAAGTAGTGTGTAAAAATATGATATTTTGATATTAATCTACGAATGAGATTATTCAATAAATAGTACATCAGATATTTTTACAAACACACCCACAAAAGAAAGATTAAAGCGAATGTAAATGGAGAAAGTAAGTACACCCTGAGCCTCAGAATCTAGTATTGCCTCTTTTAGTAGAAAAAAATGTCTAGTTCCTACATTTGAACAGCATTTCCATGCAGAATTTCTTTAGTTCAGTTCAAGATGGGAGTATTTTTAATGGACTTCTTAAAAAATACATTTTAACACAATTTTTAAAAAAAAAAACTTTTTGAGCCAAAGGTTGATTTGCTAGTGTGCTTAGGATCATGATCCTGTTGAATGGTCACATTCACTTTAAGCACTCTTCAATATGATACAGAATTCATAGCTGAATCAGTGATTGCAAAGCAAACCCAAGCCATAACATTCTACCATGCTTCATAGCTGGTATGACGTTCTTTTTCTGATAAGCTGTCTTTGGTCTACACCACACATGATGTACTGTTACTGAGGCCAAACAGCTTTATATACATTATTCCAGGCCTGTTTTTTGCCTATATGTTATCTGGCAAACTTTAGTCTTAATGCTCTAATTTTGGACACACATCCTGATAAACCTCCCATGCAGCTCAAATGTGTCCAATTGTTCTGATAATAGGTGAATGCACTTTCACACTAACCTGCTGATAACCTTGAGACCTTTTTTGCATAAAAGTGCCTGCAATCTAGTTTGAGGAAGCTGGCCCTGGACAAATCAGCAATCATTTGAAATCTATACCTTGAAAATTACTTTCTCTACAGTGGAAATATTTCTGAAGAAAATCTAAGATCTTCTTGAAATAATTGCTTTCTTAAGTTCTTAGACCTTGTCATGGTTACACCATACACTTCAATAGAAACGAAACACTACTTAGGACACAGGTATAAGTAAGAGTAAGAGGTTCTAATCAATGACACATAATCTGGAACACGAAATTCTAATTGAATGTATTTGGAGGTGTGATAAATGCATAGGTGTGTTTTTTCATATGACTGTTCTGAATTTGGTTCATTTAAATTATAAAAATGTTAAGCGTCATTTGTTGGGAGTATAACCACCTTTATCTGTTGGCACATTATCAAAGAGGGGGAAATATTGTTCTCAAAAATTTTAACAGCTGATTAAGTGACTACTGCTTATGAGAAAAAGTAGCAAAAGGTGCATTTAGAGGCGCATTTTTTTATTTTAACGCAATCAAATGTTTTAGTTCAGAAGTAGGAAAATATTGTATGCTGTTGGCATACAGTCTTATGCAAATGTTTAGGCACTGCTTGTAACTGCTTTTGTAATTGAAAAGATGTTAAAACAGTCTCTCTCTGGGACATGGAAAAAATACAAAATGATTTCATCAAACATTGATGCATAGTAACTTCTTACGCCATAGATTGAACAAAAATAAAAAATAAAAGCATCATTATGGCACTGTGCAAAAGTTTAGGCACCCCAGGAGTTATGAAGTCTCAGATTCTTTTCACAAGGTTTCAGACCTTAATCAGCTCATTAGATCTGATGCATAGCAATAGCTGTCATCAGTAAATGTCAGCTGGTGCCAATTTCAACCGCTTTACAAATACCATATTTCCCCAATGATAGACCAACCTGCAAACCTGGTATCGGGGGCGGCTTGCTTAAATGGGGCAGCCTATCTAAAAACATTAAAACACATTAGCAAAAAGTTTAATTAACCATTAATCATAGGGGAGGATCTATCATGCTTTGGGGTTGTGTTGCAAACAGTGGCACAGGAAACATTGCACGGGTGGATGAGAGAATGGATTCCACTAAATACCAGCAAATTCTGGAAGCAAACACAAACTGTAAAAAAAAGCTGAAGCTGAAAAGAAAATGAGCTTCTACAACAGGACAATGATCCTAAACAAACCTCGTAATTCACCATGGACGACTTCAAGAGACGCAAGCTGAAGGTTTTGGAATGACCATCACAGTCCCCTGATTTACACATCATTGAAAGTTTGTGGGTAGATCTTAAAAGAGCTGTTCATGCAACACGACCAAAGAATATTACAGAACTAGAAACCCTTCACAAAGAAGAACGGGAGAAAATCCTAAGAACAAGAATTGAAAGACTTTTCACTCTAAAAAGCGTTTGCAAGCTGTGAAATCTGCCAGAGGAGGTGTTACTAAGTACTGATTATGTAGGGTGCCCAAAC
>JBBIGC010065395.1:0-10892 GCA_037576955.1 Lepidarchus adonis
TTTTTGTCACTGTCTCTATGTTGCAGTCGCCACATAAGCAATTTCCTTAGGGACAATAAAGTTTTTCTGATTCTGATCATCATTAAGTTCTTCGAGGGTATTGTTAAAAATCACATCGTATCTCTACTACCTGCAACACTCGATCCATTCCAGATCAGAAATAGATAAACACATCCACAGATGCATAGTGCCCCCAGAAAAATACATACAGTATGTTTGATGCTAATAGATTGCAGGGTTGAGCGAATGCCACCATTCACATTAAAGGAACAACCGGTTGTTTCAGTTCCTGGGCATCAATATCAGTGAGAATCTCAGTTGGTTGCATCACATACTGTAGGTTTGATGATAAAAGACAGTGACCCCCTTTCTGTGGTGCCAGGAGAGATTTGGCACGGACTGCAGAATACTAATCCAATCCAATGATGTGCCATTGAGGGAATTCATCACAGCCTGGTATGAGGAGGTGCAGCTGTATCACAAGCTTTTTAAATTTTATTTTACTGTGGTTGATTTGTTTATATGACAAAATTATCTGGCATTTTTTTATGATGCTGTGTTTCTGTAGTGTCCAAAAGGTCTTTTGTCTTTTCATGATAATTCTCTAGTCAACTCACTAAATAGCAAATCCTATGTAATGAATAGTGAGTGAGTTAATGAGTAAACCATTCCAAACACGTCTGCAAGTTTTCCCCCATGGGCACAGCACCATATATCAATTTTAAGTGCAGCAGCATCCACTACCGTCTAATAAAACCATATTTAACACATCATTGTTCTTTATACTACTAGCTGTCACAGAGGAACTATGATCTACGAAGATGTTCTCTGTTCTAATTCTTCTAGATCTTTCTGCAGATTCTGCTGGTCACCCAAATCTCTTAGAGCAGCATGCTCAGCCCACATAGACCTCCCAGTTCTATAATAAAATAATAATAATTAGTATTTATATAGAGCCTTTCTCAAACCAAAGGTCACTTTACACCACAAAATATCAATCAAAACCAAAATTAAAACAGTTAAGGCACAAAAGCGGTAACAAACAAACAGCAGAAATAGGAAATCAAGAGTGAGCAGTAGAATAGCACAGACTGAATAGATGTTTTATCTGAATTTTGAAAAGAGACAGAGAGGAGGCGCAGGTTTTGAGGGAGGGAGTTCCAGAGTTTAAGGGCAGCAACACTAAATGACCTGAATTTAGGGACGGTGAGTTATCCGGTACTAGAGCAGTGGGGTTATGAATGGAGTAATTCAGTGAGGTATGAAGGAGCAGATCCATGAAGGGCTTTAAATGTGAGAAGAAGCAGTTTATACTGAATACGGTATGATATTGGAGCCAGTGAGGATTGTGGAGAATCGGGGTGACGCAGAGTTCTGCACGTACTGGAGTCATGTTCTAGATGGGGCTACATGATAACAGGGGATTACTACAACAAGATATACCTACAACTGAGTGATACAAGGGCTTAAATACACAAGACAGGACACGCAACACCTGGTAATGGGCGGAGACCAGGTGTGTGTGTCCTGTCTTGTGTATTTAAGCCCTTGTATCACTCTCCGGTGTCGAGCAGAGGAGGATGGGTTCCCCTTCTGAGCCTTGGTTCATCTCAAGGTTTCTTCCTATAATTAGGGAGTTTTTCTTCCTCTGTCGCTTTGGCTCATTGGGGCTCGAACCCGGATTCTATAAACTCTGTAAATCTGCTTTGTGACAACGTCAGTTTTAAAAAGCGGCGTATAAATAAAACTGACTTGACTTGAGGGACAGGTGTAAACATTAAGAAGGAGTGAGGCTAAGGCGGGTCTAAGAAATCAATACAAGATAAAAAAAACAATCCTGACATGGCACAGGGAACTCAGGACAGATACTAGTTAGATGCTGTAGATGTTGCTGCTAAAGTTTAAAGTAAAGTGGTTAGTTAATTTACAAAGGCAAAAACTAACTTGAATTAAGTACCTAGAAAAGTATATTCATTCAGGTCCATATAGTAAAATTACAAAATATTTAGTAAACACTACTTGAACCACTTTTAGACTGAAGCAGCTTTCAATTTCAAGTGAGCAATTCAACTCTTAGGAGTAAATCAAATAATATTGTTTAAAACAGATTGATGATAATTATTACCAGCATTATAGTATGTACAGCTCATACTCAAATCCACTTTTCTTCCTATTTAATAATCCATGTGGTTTGGGGAAGTCTAACAAGCACCATGAGAAATTTAAACTAGACTCTAACTGTTGAGCAAAAACAGGAGACATTGTTTACTCTAGATGATCTAATGTTCAGTATTGAAGGAAATGGAAATTAAATGTTAAACCTCTGTACACGGGATCACCCTGCTACTTACTTACAGTACAGATCATGTTTATGTAATTATTTATACCAAACAAACATCTTTTTATAAACTGTAAGCCTCTATCTCACTGACAATGTAACTACTTCTGCACAATAAAGTTTTTGTTTCTTGAACACTGTTGGGTGTTTCTTATAAATTTCTGGTCCCTGATCATGAATATCACATCAAAATGTACCCATCACATACCAATTCAGAGAAATCTTCAGTTTTGTAATTATTTTTGTTATATTTGTATCCAAACATTTTAGCTCCCGTAAGTGACTTATCAACAACAGTTTGTGCAGCCTGGGCATGTCCAGGCATGGAATAAGGCCAGGTTAGAAGCTGTTCTGAGGAAGAATCAGAATCAGAATCAGAAAAACTTTATTGTCCCTAAGGAAATTGCTTATGTAACGACTGCGACATAGAGACGATGACATAAAATAACATGCATCTTATGCAAATGAAAATACAAAGGTAATAAAAATACAAGGTAAAGAGAATACACAGTACTAAAAATACAATGTAGAAAATACAAAGGTCCTATAAATACAAAAGGTAACAAAAACTACAAGGTAAAAATCATTGATTTTTAATGAAAAAGCAGTAAAAATAATATGATAAATTATGGAAAAATTCAATTAAAAATAAATTATGGTGACAGCAGTGATTGCAGTTACACTGTATATTGCACCTTGAGGTTAGTGATGACTGGGTAAAACTGTATTTTGTCTTATCAGCAACAGTTTGTGCAGCCTGGGCATGTCCAGGAATGGAATCGGGCCAGGTTAGAAGCTGTTCTGTGGAAGATGACTGGGTAAAACTGTATTTTGTCTCATTAAAAAAGAATTTGTGCTGAAACACTCCTTTTATCTTCAGTGAGAATGGGTGAGAATGATTACAGTTGTCAAAGCATGGAATACAAGAGAAAAGTGAAGTTAATATATTGGAAGCAGGAAGAAATATGAAAGTTTAAGAATCTGAGTGCTTTTGACAAAGGATGTGATGGCTAAAATATTTTGACAGAGCATTTTCAAATAAGTATGTCTTGCATGGTGTTGCCCATTTAGGTATAGTATCTACATAAATACATTTAAGTGTGTGATAATAAGAACTGGATAATGGAGCGCTCAGAGAAATTGGCCTGGTCTAGAGAATGACCAGGCATTACAGAGGCAGTGTCCTCCCTTAAGCAATGTTCTGCTGGAAAATATTAGCCTTTTCATTCATGTGGATGTTACTATGATGACTACATCACAATAAAGAATATTGCAGACCAAGCTCACCCATTCATGGCAATGCTATTCCCTAACAGCAGTAGTTTTAATGTGGTAGCTGATTGTTTTCATGTAATTACAGAGTTAGTGAATTCAAAATGGACTGTATTTGCATCTTACTTTTATTTATATGTGGATTATATGGCAAGCTACATGCATTTATACATAGTTCCATATCATTTTTTTCACACAGCTAAATATAACATTCTTTGCAATAATCTTTGCATGGCTAAACATTAGTTATAAACTTTCACATTGAGTTAGAGTTCTTTTTGCTCAATAGCGCCCTACCTGACAAATGGCTCTAGTGTTTGCCATTATATTTTAGATTTGCTTTAAATTGTAAGTGACTATTTGTTATAATGAACACACTTAATCACACTCAAAGGGCACCATTAATTGTGACTTCACTTCAGCATTTATCCCATTAGATGTACCCACATGGAGCCGATATGAACAGCGCCCTGTGTAGTGAGGCCAGTACCTTGTTTAAGTCCACCACTTCCTTGGTCTTTAACTCGTCTTTGTTGTGTAAGCTGTTGTTGGCAAAGGAGGGATGGGCATGTATATGAGGAGGGCATGGTAAATTACTGTAAAAGGCATTAGAAGCAATGTGTGATGCCAGAGAAACCTGATTTTTTTTCACAGATTATGAATTTCAAGTACTACTGTTAAGTCATAGTTATACTTTTAGCACATCTGATAACATTTTACTTTTATAAGGTTTACCTATTGCAGCTTTAAGATGTACAAAAGTAATCATATTTGTCTCATAACATTTATACTTTTCATATGCAGTCCATGTCATATATTGGCCTTCATGTGTTGTCTGAACTTTTAGAAAGTTCAGTAGCAGTTTTATTAGTTAAACATGTAGCAAATTATAGACTGTAAATATGTGATTAATTAAACATGAGCAAGGAATTTCCAAATCAAACCAAAACCACTTACTCTAAAAACATAGTCTGACAAGTGTCTGACCACAATGATTATTATCTCTGATTTAAGCAGCTGCTTTCTTTAGCTTGGTTCATAAATGTTTCAGACCCATTTTAAATTAGTCTATATTTTAGATTCTCTATATTTAAATTAAGTAAGGCTGCACATTATAGACAAAATATAATTTTTATTTAAAGGCCATACATAGAAAGAAAGTTTCAAAAATAGTCAATTTTCAAATAATAGTTTTGTGATGTAACAAAACCAACACAAAAAAAAAAAATTTTTGGTTTTGATTTATTTTTTGCAATGTAAAGCGACCTTGAGTTTGTGAAAGGCGCTATATAAATTCAAATTATTATTATTATTTATTACATTTAAATGCATCTGCTTATCTGGCCTGCAGCTTATTTAGCCGTGTCCATTAACACTGTTCTAACTTTGTACCTGTTCTATATTATTTATCATATTGTGATGATTTTCCAGGGTGAAAAGTCATCAAGGGGAATAATGTCTGAAACAAGGGTTTAATGCTCGGTTATGGGACGTGGCCCAACTCCAGTTTATTTACCAGCCTTGAAAAGAACTCAGAGAACCAGTACGCAGGTGTTCACACGGAGCCGAAATACCACAGTACCCAAAAAACCACAACAACCATCCCCAAAACACTCCCAACACAATTTACAGTATAACACAGTCCCAAAACATGCACACAGTCACTTTCCATGATGCCCGCCCGTGATGCCCGACCAATCCCCAGCCCCGTCACAATATTGTCTGTTAGTATTTGGAATATTGCATGTATAGTGCAGGGCATTACATTTACATATTCTGATTTATCCATTATTCTATTTTATCTTACATGCACACAAATGTTTTTAATGTTACATTTTGCACCAAAAACGTCTGACCCCACTTTTGACGTACATGTACAGTGACAAAGATTCTCTATTAGTTATGAGTTTTAAGGATTTCTTCAGTCTGGTGCTGAAGAACCAGATTCCCTGTGGAGCAATGCAAACTGTTGAAATGCTTTGACATGAAACCTGTGTGGTTCACTGTGTGATGATACAATAACTTAAACCTGCTTCAGTATGGAACTGTTAAATTACTATATTAAAAGATTTTATAGTTGAATGTTTTGTATTTCTTTGTATTTTAAAAAATCTCTTATAAACTAGAAGAGTGCTCATTTTGACAGCGCATTGATTCTTGAAACAGAAACTGTTGTGTTGGTCTTACCTCCAAATATGGTCCTGAACTGTGTAGGCTTCATTCTACTAAATGCTAGAATGATGTCAGTTACGTGCAAAAATTAGTGAGTATCACAATTACCATCTTGCCTGCAGCTAAATAAAGCATAGACTTATCAGATACAACCAAGGCTGATGTTTGCCAAAAAAAGATGGCTGCCAAAACCTTAATGTGTCTTCAGTTTCAAACATCACTATTCAACTTTTTGGCTGAATCTGGGACTTTTCATTTCCTCCTGAATCAAATCTAAACAGCAGGGACTTTTGCTAAAACCTAATTATTGCTGTATGAGTTGCAAAAGGTCCCAAACATTCGTTCGAAGTAAAAAACAATGATTAAACTATAATGTAAATAAAGTAAAAACTCTAGTCCACAATGGTCAATGCTTCAATATCTCCCCATGGGAACTCACAATGTCACATGCCTTCACACATTCTCAACTGATAATATCTGCATATGTCAAAAGCAAAATGAATTTGTTTACATAGTCAGCAGATAAGTGGAATGCATGATTTTCAATCACTAATAAAGGTCAAATAATATAATCATATAAGAGCAACAGCTATATCTTAAATAGTGCTACTACCCAGGAGAGAGAAACTGGTTAGCATTAGCCTAACTAGCATGAAAACAGCTCTGCATTCTAAATCATACATTCCATTTGAGGTTTGAAGCACAGGCACATACTAAGGCAAGTTTAGACAGAGAATACAATGGGAATGTTTGGATGTCTAGTAGGCTGGTTAAGCTAACAGTAAGATAAATAGAACACCGCAGTGTAATCTGTAACATATGCTCTCCATTACGCTGTCTGTAACGAACAGGTCAAACATTCTTCTGTGTCAGATGGTTCTGAATGCTGAATATCAGACTCCTGAGATCTGAGGTGGTTGTTTACATTAGTTTTCCGGGTGGAAAGCAAAACGTAATGGTCATTATGGAGCCAAGAATGGATCTGATGGTAGTCTCTATCTTGAGAGCAACATCAAAAGGGAACGTGAGGAACCCGACAGTTCAAAAAGTATTTAATTTCAGGTTCATACAGGAGTCAAATGAGAAATCGAAAATATTTTTGCAATGGGAAGCTGATTAAAAAACACTTTAACCACTGAATTCTATAAAATAATGTTCATAAATATTTACACATTCACAAAACACAAAAGACAATGTTCTATAAAAGCCAATACCACATCTGTATTTGTCAGTAGAGAAGAGAATTTGAATGATTACACTGCGGTGTAATATTGTCAGGTTTAATGTGTTTGATTTTAACTAACTTTAATGAATGCCTATGGGTCTGACAAGGGATTTAAAAATATCATTATAGTATTTTAAATAATTTAAGGAAAACCAAGGAAGATTTCTAACATAAGGACGGACTACTCCAGCAAATTCAGCTTCAGAGCAGAAATTGTAGAATTATGAGCTGTTTGGTCACAATTACTGTACATTTGTATGGTTTAGCCAAAGACAGCTTTGTAGGAGAAGACGCATGGTGGTGGAAATGATATGGTTTAATGCCTGTTAATTTCTATACTATTGTGACGTTCAGAGGCGCTGAAGATAATTTTGCTAAAATAAAACTTCTGATTTCTGTTTAACACTGGTACTGATGGACTATAATTTTCAACTTTCTTCAATCCTGCAGCAAAACAGAAATAAACTGCAATAACTTGATTAACTCAGGTGCATCTACACTGCGAATCTCTGCTGAATGTTCTTCAGTGTCAGAGTCAATGATGCTCCTGCAAGTCTCTGTTCACACAATCACACGCCACTTGAAGGAAATTAAAGTCGCTCTCCCACAGCACCATTAATTGCTTATGTTAAGTCGTTTATTTGCAGAGGCTTTTCCAGTGGACTTTATCTTAATAACTGAAAAATTCACTAAATAAATTGTTTTGAATTGCAATGTTGATCTATTACATAACATGTTGGATAAATAACTAGATAGAGGGAGATTAAGACCAGTTTCATCCTTAGAGCAACAAATGAATTGAATTAGGGAAAAAAAAAAGTTTCCATTGAAGAAGGTTTCCATTGAGATCCAGGATTGGTTTCTGGAATTTTGTTACAATAATATGAATGAATATTCAAATGAGAAGCCAGATCTCTATGGTTAATGCTTTTCATACATAAACAATACAGTCACTGCATTTTTTGTGAAATCCTAATCTACATTTCATTTAGTTTATTCATAGTGAGTCAACCCCATTACAGGCGTCTCACCCCAGGTGTCTCACCCCAGGATGTGCACCTTTTCAGATCTATTCACAAACACCTATATTCTGATCATTTCTTTACTCATTGTGCTGATGATAAACCAATTCTGTTTATGAAGACCTTTGATTTTGTCACAGGCTTGTGAATGTTTGTGAGAGTCAGAGCTTATTTATAATTGATCAGCATTCTATCAAGCTTAATTCTCCAATTATGTGCAGTTATGTAATACCACACATGTTTAGGCCTAAAGGTGGGATTATGCATTAAATCTTTAGAATAGAATAGAATAGAATAGAATAGAACAGAACAGAATAGAATAGAATAGAGTAGAATACAATAGAGTAGAATAGAATAGAAAATAATAGAATAGAATAGAATACAATAGTATAGAATAGTATAGAATAGAATACAATAGAATAGAATAGAATAGAATAGAACAGAATAGAATAGAATAGAATAGAACAGAATAGAATAGAACAGAACAGAATAGAATAGAATAGAATAGAATAGAACAGAACAGAATAGAATAGAGTAGAATACTATAGAATAGAATAGAACAGAAAAGAATAGAATAGAACAGAATAGAATAGAATAGAATAGAATAGAACAGAATAGAATAGAACAGAATAGAATAGAATAGAACAGAATAGAATAGAGTAGAATACTATAGAATAGAATAGAACAGAATAGAACAGAATAGAATAGAATAGAATAGAATAGAATAGAATAGAATAGAACAGAATAGAATAGAATAGAATAGGCTTTTATTGTCATTGTACTGCTGTAAGATTGTACTGTTGTACAATTTAAGAATTTAAAATATTAAAAAAACAAGAATAATTTAGAAAGGATGAACATGAAGAAATAAGATAGAATATGGAGTGATATATACAGAAAGTGGTGTTATTTTTAGCACTTGTGGTCATGCAGACAGATGACTGATTTCCAAAATAAAAGCTCATGATAAAGAGATACTACACTAAATTTGATACTGAGATGCTAAGCTAAATTTGACACTGAAGCTAATCCACTGTGGAAGGGCAGCGCAGTCCGGTTTAGTGTTCATTAGATTGAAGAGATGACCAGCAACCGGACGTCTAATCTCTGTCCAGCAACTTCACTGTGGGAAACATAAATATCTCCCACCCTGTGGACCTTCCTAATCTCCAATCTCTGGCTGGAATTCAGTGACTCACTTTTCAGTTAAAACTTTAAAACAAAGAGTGTTTCCATTGATCACATTGTGGTGCCACTAAAAAAAGTCCATGTTCTGAGGCTATGATGGAGGATATATATATATTTTCTTCTGAGTTATTAACTCTTACATTTGTAGATGATGTACAACCCCGATTTGCAACATTAAAGGAAGGAATTTTTTATGAAACCTTGTACATTTTTGGTTTGTTGAGAAATATTAATTTCTTTTTGATGTTGATTAACGCAGCATTAAATAAAAAATAGGCCCCTTGGTACTTGCGGCATAAGTGAGATGTAATTTCTTCACACAAGTGTGGGTTCACCCTCTATTTGTGCTGCTCAGCCTGAAAGCACTCAGCGTCTGGCTTGCACCTATTATAGAAATGAAGCATGCTCTCAAAACAGTCTTCAAATAACACATGCTCTCCATTACACTGTCTGTAACGAAACATTCTTCTGTGTCAGATGGTTCTGAATGCTGAATATCAGACTCCTGAGATCTGAGGTGGTTGCTTACATTAGTTTTTCAGGTGGAAACCAAACGTAATGGTCATTATGGAGCCAAGAATGGATCTGATGGTAGAGCAACATCTTGAGAGCAAAACGTTCAAAAGGGAACGTGAGGAACCCGACAGTTCAAAAAGTATTTAATTTCAGGTTCATACAGGAGTCAAATGAGAAATCGAAAATATTTTTGCAATGGGAAGCTGATTAAAAAACACTTTAACCACTGAATTCTATAAAATAATGTTCATAAATATTTACACATTCACAAAACACAAAAGACAATGTTCTATAAAAGCCAATACCACATCTGTATTTGTCAGTAGAGAAGTGAATTTGAATGATTAAACCTGACAAAAATGTGTCTTGTTTTGCAAAAAGAAAAAGACATCCTTCATAAATTTGCTATTTTGTATTCCTAATTTAATTGCAGAGTATTTAAATGACATTTAAAAAACTGCATGACTTCATCAGGGTTTTTAAAAGTTTCTTTCAGGAACTTTTAGTGTCAATTAAACAATCACTTGTCTCTTTGAATGACAGATTTTGATGCATTGATTGTGTCAGAATTGCCGATTTTTTGGTTCAATATGATGACATAACAACAATGAGAGATGGAAATTGAGTCTGAAACTCTATGAACCATAATCCATATGAGACTGAAGCTGTAAAACCCTGAGGATCAGGGTCAGTGAGCACAGTTTTCCCTGTTCACAGGGACCAGCGGAAGCCTTTTCCCACGCTTGGAGTGCAACATGCAGTAGACACGTTCCCCTGGGCACTGGGTGGAGGAAACCAGCGATCCTCACCAGTACCATTTGTTTGAACATTTGACCCCAGAGGGAACGTTGCATAATTGGTTTGACAGTGTAGCGCATCATATGAACAGGATTGTGGGAGATATGCAACATAGAGGAAGGAACTAAGTGTCTCAATGTGCAGCGTCATGACATGAGATGTGATGGGACAGACAGTGCACAACTCCTGAACTCATCCTGGAATGTTCATGTTGATGGGTATCAGGGGAGATTTTCTCAAACAGTTTGTACTCAGTGTGTTGTTGGTGTCCTGCTCACAAAAGGTCATCCATCCATCCATCCATCCATCCATCTATCTATCTATCTATCTATCTATCTATCTATCTATCTATCTATCTATC
>JBBIGC010065424.1:0-10892 GCA_037576955.1 Lepidarchus adonis
ACACACACACACACACACACACACACACACACACACACACACACACACACACACACACACACACACACACAGACTGTTAACTGTCTTGGTGATGCATATGCTGCTATTCACAATCTCATCCTCTGTCAACTCTGTCCATTTTTACAAACTGTTACACTTGTCACTTTAAACTACACACTTGTCACTTTAAACTATTGCTGATCTGGCACACACTTAACACCAGTCAATTGCTGTAACTATAATTCTTCATCTGAGTGCTGCTATAATATTGCACTTTTTATATTATAATACTGCACAGACATTGCACATCTATGACAATATTTGCCAAAATCACAAAACATTTGTACATATTTTGTAGTTCTCTACCTCACTGCTGTTGAAACTTGCACTTGCAATAGCACACACCAGATCAAACTCCACAAACCCCTACTCTGTGTGTTTTTTTTGTTTATTGTACTGTTTTTCAGCTGGAGCCTGGTCGTCTCGTCTTTCTGTATATTGTGCTGTATATAGCTGAGATGGTTAGTTGACTTTGACTTTTTCTTAATAAAGCACAGTGCTGTTCAATAAAGCATCCACAGCCTCTTTAAATGCACAAGTTGAAAGTAAACTTGAAAGCATATATAATAAACTAGGAAACAATCTTTTGCACAGACCATTTGCACAATGCACTCATCACTCATCATGTATAGGAAGTTTTTATTTTAGTCTATTTACTTTAGATGTGTATTGGAGTGTATTTCTGTATATTTGTACATATTTTATATATTTTTTATCTTACAAATGTTTACAAGTCCACCAAGGTGTGGGGCTGTGTGAAACGGCATTTCAATACACTGTGTACTGTGTATACTGTTGTATTGACAATAAAACTCACTTGAATCTTGAATCTTGCATCTAGAAACTGGACACAAATAGTAAACTATGGGCTTGAACTGAGACAGGGTTTCAGGCAGCTGAGCTTCCAATATGACACATGGAATTACAGAGCTTTGTTTATTTCTCTATATTCTGATATAAGTGTTATTTATCTAAACTACATAGAAAAATAACTTTACATACAATTGTCTTTTTTTATAAAGCACTGTAAATAGATTAAATGAAACAACGACTATAAGGGTATTGCAATATCACGTGCCGAAAGCCAGCTTTACATGTATTTATATGTGCAGACCAAATAGGAATTAGAGCCCTTTTAGTAAATACTGCCCATATATCAGGGGACCTAAAGTAACTGGAGAAAATCTGTCATGTCTATATATGTATTACAAACAAACCAGAGACCTGCCAAAATGGGATTTTTTACGCTATGACTTTCCCAAACAAGCATAAATGGTGTAAGACTTAGTATCTTGTTTCTAAACTAGAGTATCATGTATCATGCAGTTGCTGCAGGAACAAAATCTTGTGTTCAAAATGGTATTTGCAGGGAAGGAAAAAATTTGTTGTTTGTAAAATGACTGTGAAAAAAAAAAAAGAGATGTTAGTGTGTATATATATATATATATATAATTGATAATAATGCTAAAATAAATGTAGCATCCTCATTGTCTCATATTTAAAGGGTTACTAATTATTAGATAATAATATAATTAAGTTGCAATTAAGTTAACAATATAACAAAATTAATGCATTTTTATTAATATTAATTTGCTGCCTTTGGCAGATTTAATACTATTGTGGCCCTTGTGCTTAAACAACAGCACCTGGTTTTACATGCAAACATCATATCAGTCCATTTTAAACCTTTTTTCAATCTTGTGAATGAACTAGTAATGCGATGTCATGTAGGTGGCCAACAATTGTCAGGTGACCTACTGATTTTTGTCCTTTGGGAGACATATGCATTAAAAGAGCTGTAAATACAACACTAGAATGCATTTCTGCAGAGAAAATACAGTAAATGGTTAAGGAAGTTTAAATTATCAATATTCCGCCCATTAATATCCATGAGACTGAATTTTGGGTGAAAAATAAAAGGTGAATAGTGTGCTTGCGCCCCTCCAAAATTTTAATCAAATTTGAGCGTAGAGCCAGAAAACAGAACTCTTACTGTGAAATGAATTATATGGCAGGGGTTGGACATGTGGAGTATAGTAGGCCTATTTGAGGTCACTGGGCGTTGTTGTGAGAGTGACTGGTATGTTTTGTTGATAACATCCACATAAACTTGAGAACAAGGTCAGCCTGATACCTACCTCCGCCTGCTAGACAGGGTCTCCTCTGTCTCACTGGTAATGACAATGTGGTTAGAACCTCCTTGGCTTTCCTCATGCATAACTTCGATCTTAGATGGGACACAGAGGAGATTTTCTTATGAGTGAAAAGCAGTGTCACAGGAGAAAGAGAGTCAGCCCACAGTACAAAAGGATTTGAATAGTTTCAAATGAGGAGAGTGCACAGCAGGCAAGGTCTTACCTTGATGCCTCCTCTAGCTTTGCGGATGTTTCTCCTCCTTGCTAGATCAGTGTCACTGGGCTGTTTCGTGAAATTGTTCTCTGAACCTCTGCGATTTGGTGCTAAAATAAAAAGAAAAAAAGAAAAACTAATTAAAAAAATAAACTTATTAAACAGAGCGACAAAGAAAGCAGGAATCTAATCAAAAAGTGTGATGGGTATTGGGAAAGTCTCATTATTTTTTATATCTAGTGTGTGAAACTGGACATTGCTAAATTGGCCTGTTTTTTTACACTAGGCATGAGCTGCTCACACTCTGTGTGATCCAGACTAGAAAATCTTCACCTTACACCATTCCAGCAAACTGTGTTTCAAACTGCAACTACACAACATTGCTGGCCCTTTCACAAAGTTAAATTAACACAGGCATATGCAGTTTTACTTACCACAAATACAAAGCAAACCTTATTGCCTCTTGAGATTGTATTATTTTAAATGTCTAAATGTAAATGTACAAAGAAGTATGTTTTTTTTTCTTTTAGGAATTTAGTTAACAGCACAATATTCAGTTTAAATAACAACTTTTGAGTATTTTCACCCCTGTTGTCATGTAGTAGAAGATCTATTAATTTATCTGCAAGTGTAATGGCAACTGTCAACATCACACAATGTTTCATCAACCGTTTCAGTGCAAAGACACCTTGGAACACATCTGTTATTTACCCTGGCCTGTGGGTCGTGGGGTTTTTGGTGGGGTGCGCTTGGGTGATGATTCCGGATGTGGAGCCACAGGTTGCACAGGCCTAGTCTGCTTAGCAGAAAGCCTCTTTAAACTAATATGCCTCTTCTCAAACATCTCTTGCACTTCATCCAGCCTTTTCAAAGCATTCTGCACGCTGGTCTGCAAATAAAGATAAAAAATTATTATTACTATTTTTTGTTGTTTTTTAAGGCATGAAGAACAAAACAAAATTAAAATAAAAACACCCACATTTTTTAGCTTTACATTTCTGACCTGACATGACTGAAGCAGTATCAGTGCAGAAGATCTTGAGAAGCACTGAGTTTATGACTTGTTAAAGATCAGTAACTTGCTGGTAATAATATGAGAAATTATAAAGAATATTAAAGAGTTTAATTAAGAAGCAATTAAATAACCTTTTGCAAAGTATCTGAGAATTGTACATTTAAAAGGTAGAAAAGCACACACACACACACACACACACACACACACACCCCTGTGCAAAAAAGGTGCATAAAAAGTCCCTTTCACAGATACTTTGTTTAATCTTTACCAAGGGTTGCATTATTTCATTTATTACAATGCTTAAATTGTTAACAGCTATGCATATCATTAGGGTTTCATAAATTTCATTTTACTTGATGTAGGGATAAAATTAAAATTTACATCTAGAAATAATTACTATGTATGTAAATCTTTGAAAGACCTTATTAAATGTTCTATAATTATGTTTTTTTATGTTGTTTTTTTTATTATACCATGCCTTTGCATACATTAATTTATTTGGTTTTAGTTATTAAATAAATTGCTATGCTTACTTGTTTTATTACTTCTGTTTATTTGATCAACTGCTTTATCTGTTGTTATTATCATTATTATTTGTATAATAATAATAATAATAATAATAATAATAATAATAATAATAATAATAATAATAATAATAATAATATGATTTGAATTGCTTTTTCTTTGTTAATTGTATACAACTTTTACAACTTTTTACAACTAAAGAGGCCAAACTGCCTTGCATGTTCCATCAACTAGCTGGGACTCCCCCTATCACATAATACTAACAACACAGGAAAGGTGACGATTACCATGAGTTTTCTTCATGCCACATGAAGCCAGGAACTGTATATTTTTAAACTCTCCTTAGCAAAACATCATTGGACCTTATGTACTTGGAGGAGAGCAATGAATGCCAAATCTTTCTAGCATTTGTCCTTGAGTGATGGGGAGAGGGAGGGTCATATTATCCATTGAGAGAGAACTAAATCAGTTGTGCTCTCTTACACTTCTGCAGAACCACCTTGCGACCTACCAAAGATAGCACCAATATTTGTTCTATTTTATCAGCAAACTGACATTGAAGTTAGGCCCTAAATCCAACATACGATTTGCAGATCTAAGAAAGGTTACACACCTTTATGAGATCGGAAAGGACAATCTCGTGCTGGTTGTAGAGGTCTCTGAGTAGACTTAGCTGCTGCTCCTTAGAAGCCTCCATGTAGCTCTCAATATCCTGCAGCGCTGCCTCTGCACCCTCCTGAGACTGGCACTTATCCACAGCTTGAGATGCCAGAAGATACACTCCACTCTCACACCAATGATTGATCTGCCCAAACATAACAAATACACACACATTTTCAGACTCAATATTTATCAATATCATAATCATAGCACATGGAAAATGTTGTCACATATTAATCTGGAATCAAATTATGCAATCAAATTATCCAAAAACTTTACAGCAGAGTTCATGAATTGACACCTTCTCTTCTGCTAATATAAGTGGCACTGACATTGTATTCCACCAAGTACTTGTTCCAGCACAGCATTTCTCTTTCTGAGAGATAGGAGCAATGAACTGGAAAATATCCTTCATAAATCATGCCTGGATGAAGAGTTATATGAAGACTGCCCATCCCTTAAACTGCTTTGTTTATATTATGCTTTGCATATTAAATTCTGCCAAAAGCCCTTGATTCCATCTAAAAGGACACATTAAACTTGTGAAGTGTTACGCATATCTGACATGTTTTAAATGACTCTGCCAACCTTGTCTATGCCTGTATGGATCTCAAGTGATTTGGAGAGGATGTCATATTTCTTCTTGGCCTCATTGGTGAAGTCATCACAAATGCGACGCAGCTCCACACATTTGGGCCGGATAGAGTCTACAGCATAATGGTTGCTTTGAATTAGCTGGTCACCGTGCAAGGCATGTAGCTGGGCCTTCTCCAAAGATTCCTGTAAAACGTGACACACAGTGTGATGAAGGTGAAAAACTAAGAAGATATTGTAGTTATTTAGAAGGTGGAAAGCTCAGATAATGTTACTCTGTGATGAGTTTTAATTGACTCCTCTGCAATATGGAGTTACAGTGTAAATGTGACACATGAGAGAGTGAGAATGAGCCAAACCTGAGCACTGTCCTCCAGACTCTTCAGATCTTTCAGCAGCTGTACAACACGTGCAACACAGTCCCCAATGTCTGAAAGTCCTAGTAAAGCCTCCATCAAGCTGTCCAGAGACATTTTCACCTGTACTCACACACACACACACACACACACACATTACAATGTATACGTCATAAACTTTCTGCACTGAAGTACATGCTTTTTAAAGAAAGTATGTAAAGAATGTACACATGTAATACAGTTCTTCCTGATTTTTTTGTCTTTTTTACACATTTGTTGCACGTTTTCAGCTCATCAAACAAATGTTAATAATATACAAAGATAACCCGAGCCAATACAAAATGCAATTTTTAAAAAATGATTTCAATTATTAAGAGATAAAAGCTACCAAAACCTACTTGTCCCCTTGTGAAAAAGTAATTGCCCCTAAATCTAATTACTGATTATGCCACCCTTGGCAGCAAGAACTGCTATCAAGCATTTGTTATACTGGGAATGAGTCTTGCACATCACTGTGAAGGTTTTAAGTCGACCACATTGGAGGGTTTCCGAACATGAATGGCCTGTTTAATGTCATGCCAAAGCATTTCAAAAAGATTTTAATCTGCACATTGACTAGGTCACTCCAAAATATTATTGTTTTTGTTGTTGTTGTTTTCATCATTATTATAATGAATATTTTTATCTATTCACATGTGGACTTGCTGGTGTGTTTTAGATGATTGTCCTGCTGCACAACTCAAGTGTGCTTGAACTTGACATTTTCCTTCAGGATTTTTTGGCATATAGAGCAGAATTCATGGTTCCATTAATTACAACCAGTCTCCTAGGTCCTGATCCAACAAGGCAGCCACATACCAACACACTACCACCACTATACTTGGCTGTTGGTATGATGTTTTTTTATATTTAAAATGCTACATCGTATCAGGACAGAAACCTTCCATAAAGTTCAACTTTTGTCTCATCAGTCCACAGAAAATGTTCCCAAAAGTGTTGGGGATCATCAAGATGTTGTCTCGCAAATGTGATTTGAGCCTTCATGTTCTTTTTAGTCATCAGTGGCTTTCACCTTGGAACTTTCCCATGGATTGCCCAGTCTCTTTCTTATCTTATGAATTATGAACAACAACCTTTTTTGAGGCAAGTGAGGGCTGCAGTTCTTTAGATGTTGTTGTGACCTTCTTAAGGAGTTTTCAATGCATTCTTAGAGTAATTCTGAGAGGCCAGATTCACTGTTAAAATTACTTTGTCACATACCACCAGTTAGGTTTGAATTGCTTTTTTTCCATTAACAAATGAAATCATCATTTATACACTGCATTTTGTGTTTACTTAGGTTAGCATTGTCTAAAACCATAATTGGGTTAATGATCTTGAACATATGTGTGTAAGTGTGACAAACACGCAAAAACATATTTTTAAAAAGTGAGGGGCAAACACTTTTTCACAGCACTGTATGTGATGCACGATTACCTCTCTAAAGTCTTGCTCAAAATGCCTTAGCTGTAAACACTGTTCTAATTTGAGGTGGTGTTTGGACCAGAACTGTTCAAAAGCATTTTCTGTCTCATCCAATTGAGCCAATAATCTGTGGGGGAAAAAACAAGAACACACAGGGTCACTGATGTGAAGCACCTACTGGAAAACTATGTCTCCCCTGTGCACAATCTTTAGCTAGCTAAACATGAGTGTGAGTAAGTGAGTGAGGGGGTGAGATCTAAAAACTGCAAACCACATTTCTAGCACATACACAGTTGCAGTTGCATTTAGTGTTGCAGAGACAGTCTGTATTAAGTGTTAGCAAACTTCCAACAAACCCATGAGCCTCTGTGGCAATTCATTACAGCAGCACGGTTTCTTCTGTAATGCCTTCAACTACACTGGTGTCATTGGAGGTGTTGTTTAATTTGCATGAAGTCCAATTTCTAACACTGTTTATTTTGTCATGTAAATGAGCACAGTGGTTTGGATATGGTTAGCCATGTTGTTGTTGTTGACAAGAAGAATGACAGATAAGCAAATGCTAAGTACTGCTTACCTACTTTGAATTGTGACCTACTTTGAATAGTTTATAAGAAATACAGGAAAATCTACAAATTGCTACAGCTTAATGGTCTACTGAAATGCAAACGTGTATAGACTAAAATAATTTGTTTATGCTACTTGTGTTTAAGTTAGCAACTCACAGGCTGTTGTGAAATTATCTGAATGTTTAAGGAATAAATCTACAACTATGAATAGAGTAAATTAAGAACTACATACAAAAGATCATATACATATTTTTTTTAACAGTGGTATTCATGCTTATTCAAGTAAATAATTTTTGCGTTTTATAATAGCACATTTTTTATTAAACTATATTCAAATGTGTATTCAGATATGCATTCAAATGTATATTTATTAGAGGGTATTAAAACTTGCTATAAATAAGCATTTTCAAAACAAGCCGGACTGACTAACTATAATTCCTGCCCATGAAACCAGCACAAACATCTCTGTAAAATAATATGTCAGTTCATTTTTAAAAAGATGTAGCAATTTAAAAGGTTTTTATCAACTCAAATAAATACTCGCAATACTCACAAGGTTTGATGAACAAAAGCAATATTTTACACCAAATCAATCCTCACAAACACCTAATTATCTGTATTCCACATTTTACAATGTATTGGTCAACATAATCAACTAAGGAAATGATTCTTGATTCATGAATTGTATAAAATAACAAACTCAGTCTGCCAAAAGCTTGAAGGTTCAAGTTAGTTTGTTATTTAAATAACCTAGAACAGAATGCACGAAGAGGCTTAGTGTATATACCATGATTCTTCACACTTTGTTCAGTCAGAGGGTGAACCCAGTAATGGCGAAGAGGTTACATATATACATTTATTAACAAAAACATTTTAATTACTAGTGTACAATACATGTTATCAAATGTTTATTATTTATGTGGCTTATTATACTCAACATGAGGTGCTGGTGTTTGGAGACAGTAGTATAGATAGGAATACTGTAATATCTGTTTTTGGGTCTGAACTTTAGAAGCTCTGCCCATAATCTGGGTGTCATATTAGACACTGATTTATCACTCAAATCACATTTTGCAACTGTATTAAAGCTATGTTTCTGACAGTTGTGGAACACATCAGCTATTCTTTACTACACAAGATGCAGAAAAGTTACCACATGTGTTTGTAAGCAGCAGACTGTACTGAACTGACTTTAAAGTTACCCTTCTTACCTACAGGGCACACACAGAGGTCCTGCATCAACCTACTTGTCTGATCTAATTATAATTCCAAATCAATCTCTCTTTCTCTCTCTCTCTCTCTCTCTCTCTCTCTCTCTCTCTCTCTCTCTCTCTCTCACTCTCACTCGCTCTCTCACTCGCTCTCTCACTCGCTCTCTCACTCTCACTCTCACTCTCACTCTCACACTCACTCTCACTCTCACTCTCACACTCACTCTCACACTCTGTATGTCTGTAACCCTCGTCCCTTCCCCTCCTGCTCAGTGCGAACACGGATAATGTCACACATTATGTAGTTAACCACTCATGGGCGACTTGAACTGAAAAATATAAAGAAAAATGGCAGTAGGATCCTTCACTTCAAAGATTGTTCACTTCAAATAGGCAGCTCCATTCATTCACTTCAAAGAGTCGGCTCTAAGAGTTGTTTCATTCGTGACTGACACACCTCTACATCAAACTGAAGTCAAACAAGAGCTGCTAAAAAATGCCTAGGCTGCTCAGAGCACTTTCATTTATCCAAGGTTTGATCACCCGTGTGGACACCCGTGTGTCCTAAATGACTTTTATATCAAAACATTCTGAAAGTATGCCTTCAGATGTCACTCATACGAATACTTAGCCAACAAAATGTCTGCAATTTTCCCAGAAACACAAAGCAAAAGCACCAACGTACAGTACATCACATCAGTGATAAGACACTTTATAAGATAAAACTAATCTGAAGTGACTGTTCACTTTTAATGAATTTGTAGTGCAGAAAGTGTACTGATTGCATCCAGGAAAGCCTTACTAGCATCACACTTCACAATGTACAGCATAACAGACACCTTTCAACTGTGGTTTGATTTTCCATTTCATCTGGATTTAATTTGTGGTTTTCCATTTTGTTGGTCTGATCTTTAATACATGACAGCAGAGTGTGTCCTTGCTTCATTGCTAACTTCAGTTCGTCCTGAAACAAAAAAACACACAGTTTCTGTATACATGTACAATCATTTTCACATGCATTTTCAATTTTTTTGCTGTTGTTTCTTTGGTTTTCCAAACTGAACATCCCAAATGGATTGCTGGATGCTCGCCTACCTTGAGCTTGTCATGTTTTTCTGTGTGAGCTGTCAGTAAGTCTTTGGTGCACTGCACATCATTTGGTAGTTCGGTTTCTGCTAAATCTGTCCCAAACTTCTGGAGCATTTGAGCTGTAGTTTTCACTGTCACAGCAAAGTTTTCAATGGCCTGCCAAACAAACATGCATTCTTTAAGATGTAACTTTCACAGCAAGTATGAACTTATACTAAATTGAACTTTAAAAGTTAGCAACAGCTGCCTTAAAATTTTGAGGTTATTATTTCCGTTCTGTTAACTTGGCACATTTCAAGGCAGCCTGGTTAATAACTTATAGTCTATAGACATGTGCAGTTCATACATATCTATGTTAGGAATATGTGAATGCCACTGAACCAACATCATACTATGTTAATTTAGGGTTAGGTCTATTTATATATACATTTATACATCTGACAGGTGCTCTCATCTAGAGTGACTTACAATATTAAAAAATGATTTGATACAGTGGCTCTTACTCACTGTGCGGTGGTGGATCCACTGACTGTGACAGTACTGTAGACTACCCCCCAGTTCACAAGTCAGCTGAGCTTTGTCCACGTAGCCATGCAGATCTGACAGGGAATTTAGCATGACGATCTAAAAACCAATAAGAATAAACAGAGCTCTAGAGAAAACACCAGGATCCTACTCAATGCCCAGAGCAAGGAGGCTACACATGCACTACAGATGTACTACTAAAAGTATCAAGACACACGTTCTAATTAGTGCTTGTATAACACAGTTTGTATAACCACCATACAGTTGCCAATATAACTGGATGCTCTGGAAAAGTCACATATGAGCTTGTCGAAGGTCACCATGCCCAGTGCTGAGCTTTGGTTACAGGATAATTAGACTTGGGCTGTAGAACAGTGTAACTGCATTCTCTTTAGTGATGGAGCACCATTGCATACTTTTATGATGAGCTGGAGCAGCAAGTCGACTACATATATATTCTAAACTAGTCTAATAT
>JBBIGC010065433.1:0-10892 GCA_037576955.1 Lepidarchus adonis
GTACACCTCCAAAACCTTTACTGTACACCTCCAAAACCTCTACTGCACACCTCCAAAACCTCTACTGCACACCTCCAAAACCTCTACTGCACACCTCCATAACCTCTACTGCACACCTCCATAACCTCTACTGTACACCTCCAAAACCTCTACTGTACACCTCCATAACCTCTACTGCACACCTCCATAACCTCTACTGTACACCTCCAAAACCTCTACTGTACACCTCTAAAATTGCTACTCAACACTTCCAAACCCCCCACCTTCAAAACCTCCATTATACACCTCAAAAAACTGCACACCTCCACAACCCTCCCTGCACACCTTCAAAATCCCAACGCACACCTCCAACCCCCACTGGCAAAAAACCCTCAACTGTATGTGTGTTAAATCTTTACTAAACACCCCTAGAACCTCAAGTACACACATCCAAACCCTTTGTCAAAAATCTCCATCTCAGTTCCACTTCTCCAGAACTTCTACCAAACATCAAAATCTCAATTTTACTCCACACTTCGAACATGTCAAATACACACCTCCAACATCCCTCAAAAAGATTCACACACATTCACAGTATCTCAGGCACAGGTACGTTATTCACTCCACAACATAATGCTGAGAAACCATCACTCAGATTATCTGTTACTAGATTCTGGAGCTGGAATCCAACCACCTTCATGTAAAATCTCCAGGGATTGGGCAGCTGTGTTACACAATAAGCCTGTGCTAACTTCACATTTCCAGGTTAATAGTCGTCCTCTAATGATAAAACCGTGGGGGAGAAATGGCGATGATTAACTTTGGGCTAATAACTCTGTAAAAGGCAGGTAATTTCAGACATGCCATTTATAAAAAGTAATTAAAATTTACTCAAATAACAGCTAATTAGGGAGATATCTACCAGACTTGGAGCATTGTGAGATAATTAAGTCCTAGTAAAAGGTGCTGTGGGTCTTTCAGAGAGAAAATCTCTTCAGACTTCTGGCTAAAATACATGCAATTCCGCCTCTTTCCGAAAATCAATATATGCAGGACGAAAAAAAAAATCAGTACCTGCAAGACAACAAATGCGTGTGTGAGAGAGAGAGACAGAAGGAGAGAGGAAGAAAAAAGAGAGAGAGAGAGAAGTGGGAGTGTTTTTGAGATTGCTTGGTGGAATTACTCAAGTCACAAGACCGTATTTAAATCCATAGGCCTGACAATTAAATCAATGCTATTGGCAGGTGGGCTGGCCTTTGGCACCTAAGCCCCAACCTCCAGAGATCAGTTAGATTCCCTCAACGTATTTACTGCCATATATCAAGCAGCCTCACCCCCATTCCTCCTGTCTCTTTCTCAATGGATTCCCCACAAGGAATCACAAGTCTACAGCTCTCATTTATAGCTCATTAAAAAAATAATGTAATTGAATTCTGTCAATAGTGTGTAAAGAAGAAAAAAAATAAACAGTTTCAATGTCATTTCATTAAAAAATGTGCCCTTTGTTTGTCATCTTCACTAGTGCAGTAACCAGGAAAATAACTGTTTCTAGCTGTTTTTGCATTACATATAGAATGCAAAAATAAATTCATTTATTCATTTACAGTTTAAAATGTTAATTAAAAGTGTGTAAAAGTTCATTGTGTGCAACATTGTATGTTTTAATTCTTTCCATAGCGCAATACATGATTGGTCACCAAACGTGAAAATCACATGTACTTATACATACCAACATTATTTTTATGGCGACATACATTATAGCATCACAAAGCAACTTTTACAAAATCCAAATCCAAACCTTTAATGAGCAAACCAAGGGCGACAGAGAAAAAATATTGGGACACTGAACGCCTTTAGTTAAAAGTTAAAAATAGTAATTGTAAAGCGACCTTGGGTTTGTAAAAGCCGCTATATAAATATAACGTATTATTATTATTATTATTATTATTATTATTATTATTATTATTATTATTATTAAAAGAAAGTAAAAGTTACTATCTGTCATTGTGAACACAACCAATCACAAAAACGAAATGTGATTCTGCCTTTAACCCATCATCCGTGCACATGTGGAGCAGAGGGCAGCTATCAAAGGGAGCAGTGTCGTGGGACAGTAGCTTGTTTAAGGATATCTCAGTGATGCTAACTGAAGTATCGTAGCAAAGCATGTTCTGAAGAGAACCTGTCCTGTTAAACTGCAGTATGGTCTTGGCCACAGTGCTGCAGCTCAGTTTCAGGGTGTTGGTGATCTTCTTATAGTCTAGTCAGTCTTTATGTAGAGCAACAATCCTCAGAGAGATGTTCACCATGAGGTTGAACTTCCAGTGACCAGTATGAGAGAGTGTGAGAGCGATAACACCAAATATAACACACCTGCTCCCCATTCACAACTGAGACTTTGTACACAAATAAGTCACATGACACCAGAGAGGGACAATGGCTAATTGTGCACAATTTGGACATTTTCACTTACCGCCAACATTAATGGCCGTGTTGAGTTATTTTGAAGGGACAGCAATATACAAGCTGTACACTGACTACTTTACACTGTGTCAAAGTGTCATATCTTCAGTGTTGTCCCATGAAAAGATAATGCGAGGGGTGTACTCATTTTTATAAGATACCATATAGAATTGGTGGAGCTCCTCTTTTGTGCTCCCAAACATCCGGCTCAATGTCAATAATAACAATTCCAGGCCAAAAGCATAATGTCTCACAGTAAAAGTAATGGGACTCCATGGTGTTCCAGGATTTCAAAGAACCAACAAGGCACGGCTTTCCCCAGTCCTGTCTGGCTGACATGTCTGGGGTTACTCTCCTTCTTTGGTCATTCTGTCTCTGTGTTGGGAATTCGCCGCCAAGAATAAAAAAATAAAATAAAAAAAACATGGCCTGGAGGCGCGAGTGCCTGTAATGAGGGTGTCTTTCTCTCTCTGTCTCATCTGCCTCTCTTTTCTTGCAAGGCCCCCTCCTGACCAGGCTTATCAGTGCAATAGAGATGCACTCACACACACAGAGCAGCCACTACACACACACACACATGCTGCGCGCCCATATTTCCCCTGACATTTTGCCACGGCCCGTCCGCTTTCATCTCCGTGCGCCGGGTGAGCTCGAATCAGTGTGGTGGGTTTCTCTTATCTCCACTGCACACCCTCCTCAGTCTTGGAACAGGACACTCACATACTCAAAGGCACACGCACACACTAGCACACACACATTACACTCACACACATATTACAATAGGATAGGGCTGGGTGATAAAAGTGAATAAAAGCATGACAATTGTGCCATGACTATGATACACACATTATGAAGCATTTCCGAAACACATACCGAAGCGAAGCCCGTTTCACGGCACTTCTAGCAGCAAAATGATATATATTTCAGCAGTCAACCCAAGCTTTCATGTATACGCAGTGTTACATAATATATGCTGTAATTACATTACATTACATTGCATTAGGCCATATTGAGTAATGTAACTAATTACATTTTCAAATTAAGTAACTCAGTTACAATTCTTGACATCTAAAATGATGTAGCACTTGATATTTTTGTCTCATCTGAGAGTATTAATGTACTTTCGACCAGATCATCCATCATTGGGGCCTTTCCCACACTAGTTCAGCTACCATGGACAGCTCCTTGTACTTCATATGCATATGCTGGATATATTGCTCCAAGCTTTGGCAAGGAAAAGCAAGACAATGCAAGGCACGTTTATTTTATCATTCAATGTGCTGTACAGGGATAAACAGCTTAAAAACAAGAATAAAATGTAAATATATAAATATGTATAATAGAAAAGCAATATAAAAATAACATTAAAGGTAAAAGTAGGCATAAATGCAATATAAAAAAGACAAAGATTAATGAGATAAAAATAGAAAGGATGTGTGGTTATTGGTTGTTTAGTTGGAACCGTTGGACATAATCTGATCTGCTTTGGTGTTTGTTCCAGCATTGGGCCAAATAGTGACTAAAAGCCATTCCGCCCTGTTTAGTTGCTGATCTAATAGCCTTCATAGGCTGGTAATCTTCAATAATACATAGATATTTAGGGTCTTTCTTCTTATTATTATTGTATTATTGAAGTCCAGTGTTGACCAGAGGAGGAGGATTCTTTCTTTGGTTTCGGCTGTACCTCCATCAAGGGAATGTTTCCTTGCCTCTGTTGACTTGGTCATTAGAGGTTCTGAGCTGGGTTTTGTAAAGCTGATTGGTGACAATGCCTGTTGAAAAAAAAACACTATAGAAAGAAATTTGACTTGTGCAAAAATGACATTCAGTTATTTCTTCCTGCAAAAGTTTGTTGGCTGACATTGCAGAATTGGCTGGTTACACATTTGTGTAGTTTGAAAGAGTGTGGTGGAGCTTCACATCACTTACAGAAAGAACAGGCTAGCCTTTTCCCTTCCAGTTTTGGTGATATCACGTGATTATGGGAGTTCTAGCTATTGACTGGTATTGGAAACAGCTAAATTGGACAGATATTTGGTAAAATGAAAAACAGCTGTATTAATGGATTGATACATGTCTGCATGGGAGAAGCTGCTTTTAATCTAATTAAGATTAAAGTGTGAAAAAAAATCTCTATGAAATTAAAGCTGATTAAAATGATCATCTTTGAGCGTGATATGCAGGCTGGTCACCTGAAGAAACGAAGTGGTGCCATTATTTTTAAACCTGTCTTATAGACCTATAGAACTGCTCTTATAGACTGATCGAGAACCTGTGAGAATCTTTAAAAAGCTTTCTACAATTCCATTGTGTTGAGTGTAATAAGATTCTGGGTTGGGAGTTGAAATTTTCCTGAACCAAAGACAGATATACCCCCATCAGACATAACATTATGGCCGTCTGCTTAATATCATGTAGATCCCCCCTCTTGGCAACCAGACAGGTTAACTTTCATTCACCATATGCATCAATGTGCTTTGGGTATCCATGACCCAGTCGCAGATTCACCAGTTGTCCTTTCTTGCATCACTTTGGTAGGTACTAACTACTGGAACACTCCATAATTATCACGTTCATTCAGCCATCACAATAAGGTTCTCGTCATCAAAGTGACTCAGAACCTTACACATTTACATTTATTCATTTCGGTGACGCTTTTGTCCAAAGCAACTTTCAGGAACAATCGAGTATAAATTCATGACACTGATGTGAGAGTTACAAGGAGTTCAACACATTCTTCTTAGTCATAGAACATGGTGCAGGTTCTACAACAGTGCAGATGATAAGTGCTATAACAATGCTATCTGAAACAGAAACACATTTTATGTTAGCATGTTAGCATGTTAGCATTTATGATCAAGTCTAAACAGACAGTAAGTGCTACAGCATAATTAACATGATCTAACGAGTACTAAAGAGTCCAGGACATTCTTTTTTGTCATTAAGTGCTTCAGCATTGGCTGATGTTAAGAGCTTTGATGATAAGGCACTACACAAGTACCATATTTTATTATATTGTTACTAGTGCATATTATTATAACACAAGTGAGCATAAGTGGCAAACTGTCAGATCTGAAGATTGATATCATGTATTTGTTCAAAGTCAAAGTCAAAGCAAACTTTAGTGTTGTGCTTAGATCCTGAGGTAGTCACGTAACAGTTGAGTCTTGAGGTGTTTCTTGAAGTCTCTGCAGTTCTAATGTGTCTAGGCAGCTCGTTCCACCAGTGAGGGAGAACAAAAGAGAAGAGTCTGGAGTGATGTTTGATTCCACATGGAAACGAAATCTCCAGTCGTTGTTCTCTTGCTTTTCTAAGTGATCTAGTGGGTGTGTGGATCTGGATCCATGTTCCCATGTAACTAGGAGCAGATCCATTGACGATCCTGTAGACGAGCATCAGGGACTTGAATGTGAAATGTTCTGCAATGGGAAGCCAGTGTAAGGAACAGAGCAGCAGCATCACATGGGTGAGCTGCTGCATTCTGAATCCACAGTATAGAATCTACAGTGTTGTGCTAATAATTCATCAGAGGTTATAGAAATAATATGTTTCAGCTCTGCTTTGTTCAGATAGAAAGATTTGAAAGTCATCAGCAGACGTCAGGACACCTGTGGAAATTGTTGTCTATGAAATTGGCATTATAATTCTTTTTTTTTAGCTTTTTGTGAAAATGAACATTATATTTATGATGTATTTATTTATTGTAACCACTTCCGTTTGTACCATTCACTATAATCAAACTGCTTAAATGGGAAAACTGTTCTGATATATTTGACTGGTAATTTACAGTGCCCACCAAAATTATTGGTTAAGATGTGTTAAAAGTTTTTAAAATAAATTCTGTCTTACAGTGAAATCACAATGAATATAGCAACTCAGGGGCCACAATTATTGGTATCCCAAAAATTCCAATAAAATAAAAGAAACTGAAACATTTTTGTAATTTCTAGTTTAGTTTTCAAAGTTGATCAGAGTAAATACAAACTTATTATTAGTAATTAATGATTTCCTGTGTCCCTAGGGTATAAATAAGATGTGATACAGTGTCCTATTACTCTTAGCCACTATTCCACATGGAAAGACAAGAGATGTATGTCATAAGTTTCTTCATAAGAAAATAGCTACTCTCCTAAACTGTGTCTAGTCAGGAAATAAAGAAGATTAAAACAACTGGAACAGTGACAAACAAGACTGTAAAATATAGTAAAATATATCTCCAACGCTCACTGTTAGAGAATGGCATTAAAGGAAGGAATCTTGGGGTCACAAAGTCTCCATGACAACCATAAGACACCATCTCCATGCCAACAAGCTGTTTGGGAGACATGCAAGGAAAAAGCCTTGTCTTACCTGCAATCATAACTGTAAACATCTGGAGTTTGATAAGCAGTACTTGGACTTTAACTGGGTCATGTGCTTTGATCAGATTAGACTCAAATTTAGCTTTTGGGCAATAAATATTTAAGTGGGTCTGGCATAAATCAAGGATGAGTATATGGAAAAGCAGTTCATGCCCACTGTACAGTATGGTGGATCTGTGATGCCGTTTCTCTTCCACAAGCCCTGGGAACCAGGTTGGGGTGTATGGCATCATTAACTTTTTGAAACACCAGGACATTGTAAATGAAAATCTGGTGGCCTTTGCCAGGAACCTGAAGATGACTCCAATGACCCACAAAATATCTCATTACAAAACCAAGCTCCTCCCATGGCCATCTCAGTCCCCAGACCTCAACCCCATTGAAGTGGGGAGTGCACAAGAGAGGAACCAGGGCTCTGGAAAATCTAGAAAGATTGTGCAAAGAGGAAAGGTATAACTTTCTCTGTATTCTCCAACTTGGGAATAGTTATAGGTATAGATTAATTGCTGCCTTGTAGGCTAAAGACGGTTGTATAACATTGCATAAAAATGTTTATTAATGTGTTAATAAATGTACTTCAATGAAAGGTTAGATTTTTCTCTTTTTGTATTGTGAGCCTATATTTTACAGGAAAAAAAAATAAAATATTAGAAGCCTTAACCGGACATCTCTTAACCAGGGTTGCCAAAGATTGTGGAAGGTGCTGTCTACCATAGTCAACACAAATATAACCGCAGTGCCCTTGGTTTTGTCATTCTTTTTGAACAAGTGCAATCATTTTGATTGGTCTAATAACAGATGTGTGCTCCAGCAAGGTATGGCCATTAGAGCCATGAATGGCAGAAGTCTGGAAAGCTGGTGTGGGTATGATACTTGCTGCTAGTAATTAAAGACAGCATATAGGACTAATCCTCTTTCGAAAGCCACCCACTTCAGAAATGAAGACAAAGCCATTAAGCTCAGGCACAAAGGCAAACAGCCTCTCAGAGAGAGAAAACAAGAAGCCCTTGCCATTCGCCACAACCCCATGTGGACGACAGTGATGAAACAAAAGGCAACTTGTTAAGAAGAATGTTTCTTATTTCATTCTTCCCAAGGAACGGCACATGAGTGAGTAAAGACAGTAGAGCTCCATGCTTCTTTCAGTACCATAAAGGTTGAGTGCCAGAAAATCGTCTTAAAGCTAATAAAGTGGCCACTGTGCTGTTGTTCATGGGGAATTCCACTGATTACTCAGCACTTCTGCAACTAATACGTACAATTTAATGCATTTATTTTATATAGCACATTTCGCTTCACAAAAAAATATTGCACACATGAAATGTGGAGAAGAAGTCTTTGAAAAGTTTTCAGTTCAAATTTAAAAGTGGAAAAAACAAAGCTATGGCACTGAAGCACATGGCTCCAGTTTTTCCATTCAAATCAGTTGTAGTCATGCGAAACGTGACATAAATATAAAAAACTAGACATTTTACAGTTATGAGAAGGTTGACCTGATGTCTGAGACTCTGAGATATTCCAAAAAAATTAATTTATAGTGGAGAAGTACAGACAAGGTGTATTATTTAGGATTTTCAAAATATTAACATTCACAGTATTGAAAAATTATAGAAAATGCAATATTTATGTTGTAGCACATTGGGTAAATTGGTTATAGACATATCACCATCAATGTAAAGAAAAATGTTTGTCTTTTTTATAACGAAACACTTTGCAAAAACCTCTCTGAATGACTTGCGCATATGAATTTGAAGTTGCTGAACATAGTTATATAGGTAATTTGAATTTAACCTTAATCATTATTAACCACAAGAAGTATTACTGTTATTTCACTACTCTGATTCATAAAACACTGTTATTTTTGCAATTATATGATGTTGTACTTAGTTACAAAGGGAATTATATAAAATGTACTTTTGCAATAGTTTCTTTAGGTCAAAAATGGACAAAAATATAACATTCAATTTTCAGTTCAAAAGTAGTTAAGCTTGAAAACAATAGGATTCAACTTCAATAATTCAAACAGAAGATGTTTTTTCTGTCTGCTCTAAGCGAGCTCTCCCATTGGTTAGACCTTCAGTCACCATATGAGATCAAGCATAGAATACAATGATGAACTCAACCAATCATTTTCAGAACTCTGATATGTTCCCTTTTGGAAGCTATAGATATTTCACTGACCGTGAATATGACAGTAAAGAGCAGTAGCTCAATGCTAGGACGGAAGAAGCCACTCTAGAATGTCATAGATCTGTCAACAACAACAAAAACAATAAACTAGCTTCTGTTGTTAGGTTAAATCTAGAGGATGTGTATTTTCTCATAGATTTCCCAAATGTTCTGCCGAGTTTAGCTGTTACAAATTTCGACCACTAGCTAGAACTCTCCTTATCTGATCATACCACCAACACTGAGGGAATGAAGGCCATCATGTGCTTCGTGCCAGTTATGTGAAGCTCCACCTTAAATGTACAGGGGGTCCTTGACTTCCGTTCCTCAATGTGTGTTGTAAGTCAAATTAGCAAATCGTCATAAACATTTAATCAAAGTTACTTTCACACCAAAAAAAACGTGGTTTGGGCAGCGGCCATGTCAAGTACAACCTAAGTCGAGAACCCATTGTAATCCACTTGGAGAAGAGCACTGATCACACATTACTGTCAGCTAACAGGCAACTTTCTGGCTAGCATTACGTAGCGTGATGGAGGCCCATCCTACCTAGCAAGAGAGAGTGGAGCCGTTTGTACTAGCTTGGACTCCTGGCAACAGATGGCTGTAGCAGTACTTGGGGTTGCAACTTGTAGATGATAGGGGCCACTAGTTGTAGCAATTGAGCCCAGAATTCTGGTGTTTTGGCAATGTTTTTACATGTAAATCTTGAACTACAGGCCTAGCGCTAATAGCCAAGCATTGCTATGGATGGTGAGGTGCTTCTGAAGTCCCTGATCTTTGTTAAATACACTCAATAAACCGTTTGAGGATCAACAGCCAAAAGAAAATAGTCTTAAAGCTAATAAAGAGTTGTTCAAGGGGAATTCCACTGATTACTCAGCACTTCTGCAATTAATAAACAATTTAATGCATTTATTTTATATAGCACATTTCGCTTCACAAAAAAATATTGCAAACAATAAAATGTGGAGAAGAAGTCTTTGAAAAGATAGTTTTCAGTTCAGATTTAAAAGTGGAAAGGGAAGAAAAAAATCAAAACTATGGCCACGAAGCACATGGCTCCAGTTTTTCCATTCAGATCAGTTGTAGTCATGTGAAACATTACATAAATATAAAAAACTAGACATTTTACAGTTATGAGAAGGTTGACCTGATGTCTGAGACTCTGAGATGTTCAATAAACCTTTAACTTTGACAGTGTAGCAAAAGTATTCACCCACATACACTCTGACTTGTCTGCATCAGTAATGATTTACGCTTAGTGCTAACACTAGCGCTAACACTAGCGCTAAGCGAGGCCTAGCTGTCGTAAGTGGAAAATAAAAAGCGATATTAAGCCTCACTGCCACACATGTGGAGCTACAGAGATATCGAGGATCACCGTCCCAGAGCGGCGGGAGCACAGGCAGATGTAAACATCCTCTAAAAGTGCGTGCTCTTTGGCTGTAAACAACAACAAACAGAACGCGTCGTTCACCTGCTGTGAACCTGAACCAGCGACGGATGGAAAAAATAAGACGGGATCTGAGAGCGTGTCGCCTGCACGGAAAGTCACGAATAACAAACACTTTTATATGGACGCCCTTCCCGCTTTCCCGACCTGTCTTTAAAGAGCCGGCAGGATGAGACAGAGTGTTCCTTGAGTAGGGCGATGATAGGGGCCAATAAACAAGCTTTTTATTTGCCTTCTTTTACAGGCCCACATAAAGCCGGCATTTGCTTGGGAGTGCTGTTGCCAAGGAGGGTGTAACGTTTTGCGAGCATCTTGATAAAAGCGCAACACAACAAGGCAATGAAAGTGGAATTTCATTAAATCAGCCTTGATTCTTCAGCCTGGCAATGGAGGGAGGGAGGGAGGGAGAGAGAGAGAGAGAGAGAGAGAGAGAGAGAGAGAGAGAGAGAGAGAGAGAGAGAGAG
>JBBIGC010065444.1:0-10892 GCA_037576955.1 Lepidarchus adonis
TAATGTTTATCAGTACATTGCAGAAAATAATGAACTTTATCACAATATGCTAATTTTTTGAGAAGGACCTGTACACGTGCAACTGAGGAAATATCTATGCAGAACAGATTCCAGCACATACGTCCAGTCTTACAAATTAAGGGGCATAACCCTTAATTTGTAGTTGAAAAGTGATATGTAGGGTTACCAGCTCATAGTATGTGTGGAGATTTGAATGAGCCAGTTCGGTTCATGCGGCGGTTTAACAGTCAGGGTGTTATTTACTCAGGAGTGTAGGAACACTTCAAGCCACTGCCAAATGGATTCCTGAGAGTTGCCACATGACTAGATTCTTGGATCTAGTCTGATCTATTCCAAGGAAAGCTGTACTTTTCCTCGTGTAATTGTAGAAATGGAAACCAGGTCACCTTGGTTATACTTACAGGTACTGGAGGGAAAAAAAGTAAACACCTGATGACAAGGTTAACTCATTTGAGAAGGGGACTGTTTGGCATTTGAGAAGTCAGCAGCTCACAGAAGGTCTGGGTGGGGGATGGGTGTGAGTTTAGGGAATGGAGCTTTCCAGGGGGTGTGTAAGGGGTTGTATGCCAAAGCCAATGTCGTGGAGGTCACTGCCATGTCATGGCTGGGCTTCTAGCCTAGAGTCAAGAACATTGTGTCACTCTCACATTACCTAAAGCTTCATGCAAGCCAGAGTAAGGGTGTAATGATTCAACACATTTTACATTATCTGACCCAGTGTCAACCCAGCTTTACATGGGGGGAGGGGGGGGGGGGGTGCTACAACAAAATACCACACGAGTTGGAGACATGAGTAGACATTTCATTCAGCAAAGCATCTGCATATTTAAGTGACTGTGGGGCGGTCAAAAACCAAACGCTGTGTTTCATCTAGATCAGTCAAACTAGATTGTTTTCAGTAAATGACAAAACACTGACATTTCAAAACCTGCACTAGTTCTGAAAAACTATAACACCCAGAAAGAACCCAGTACAAATTACAAGTCTTCATTTAGCCGGCTGACAAATTAATGCTACTGCAGCTTAAAAGTCAAGTCAATCGCTGCTTCAGTTACAGCAGGTTTGCTGTGCAACTGAAAAACAATGTGCTATTAGGGAAGAGTGATTAACACACCATCTATTAAGATGGAACAAACTAACAAGCAGTGCCAGCTTTGAATTCGAAGTAGAATAAGAAATTGTCTCACTGCTGTTCACTAAATTTCTCTTTGAAACGAAACGTTTGACCAAGATTTCACATTTTGGCCAATATATTCCTCCAAAGGAAACTGAGCATACAATTTACAAAAGACAGCAGGGCAAATCTATTTGGAAAATCTCCAGTGAATAAAATTAAGTGTTTTACAGATTTGAAATTTGAAAATCTATTGTTAGTGGTTATATTTGCTCTGTCACCGACCTCTGGTTTAATGCCACTTTCCAGCTGCATTGCTTGACTGGAACTTATGAAGAATCCATTTTGCTTCAATGAAGGTTGATGCACTGATCAGTTTGATGAACCTTCTGAAATATCCATGTACACAGAGGTATTTGAACAGATCACTGTTCAGAGCAGTTACTATGTTAGATTAATACTTGTTTTTTTTGCTACAGTTAATCTATAACATGATTTGAGAGCACAATGCTATTTTGAAACCTAAACGTGTCAGAACCTGGAAAATGGCACATGACCAATCTTACACCTTTAATATAAAAAGGGGGGGAAGCATGGGCAGAAGTGTACAGTATAATTTAGATCTGAAGACTGGAACCAATTAACAATCAGTAAATCCAGTGAGCTTCATTGGCACAAAAACCCATTGCCACACCAACCATTTGCAGGAGACACATGATACTGAATCTACAGAAATGAGTTACTTGAAATAGGTGCATTTGTAAAAAAAAAATCTTATTGTACAAATGTGATTAAGAAAATGCCACAATTAACCCTCTTAAGACCTGTATGGATGCTGACAGTTCATCAGGTTGGTATTTTAATTATTTGTGGACATCTAGAAATGTAAAAATGCAATAAGCGCATCTTTTACATGCATTCCCATTTCTGGACATTTACGAGGTACGTTATGCTTACGCAAAACCACTGTCAGAAAGGCGTTTCAATGAGTTTAACTGGTAAAGAACCACAATCTAGGCCAAAAATGCCATGAGATTCCAGTCAAATACCCCTGCCCTTGTCTCCCACCCCAGTGCCCCTGCATTACTTTGCTCACTCACTTTCACATGCACACCCCCCCCCCCCCCTATTCTCATGCGAATTCCATTTCTTATGCATCGCAGTTAAATGGCACTTCACTAATCCATTGCCCCACCCCGACCTCACTGCCCCTGGCTGTCTGAAAGATGGCAATTGTTAGTGTTTAAAGGACAGTCAGAGTTTGCCAGCAACATCAAATAAAAACACCATCCCCTGAAACCCAATGAACTAATCAGAAAGCAATTCTAAACTACAAAGTGCTGCTACAAAGTTATAGCCTTTACAAATAAACCAGAGCCACTGCTCTGTGGCATTCACACAGCGCTAACAATAGACATGCAGACCTTTCCATTCACCTCACATCTACGCAGTAACAGTACATTGACCACCCGGCAATTTCTCTCCAGTTTTCAGCCATACAACAACTTTTTATTTGGATGCCAGCTTCCTTAGCTTTTCTTGCTTCAAAACAAAAAAACAAAAAAAAAACAAAAAAAAAACAAAACACGCCATTTGAAGCATTTAAAAAAAAAAAAAAAAAGGCTTCAGTAAAAATGGCAATTCATATTTTAATGGCCATTAATTACAAAGTTTATGCAAGAACCCTTTTATACAAGAATGTGGTTAAAATGAATTATTGCCAAAAGGTGGCAGTAATGCACCATAAGCCATTTGCCAGCCATTGTTAAAGAACAAGAATAAAAATCAAATGCAAGTCATTAAAACAGGTCAAATAGATAAAAAATTGCAAGTTGTGAAAAGCAGGAATAGGTGGCTTTGACATTCGTTGGCAATAAAATTAAATAAAAAAACCCAGCACACCAAGGCATAAGTGGATGGACTAGATCCAAAAAGTGGTCTGAAATTGTCCCTTCAATGCCAAATCTAATGCTAGTGCTACTCTAACAGTCTATACACACCAATTGTCTTTATTCGCATTAACTACTCATGATTAATGTACCAAAAGAACTGTTCCAGAAGTACTTGACCTCAGTCAATATAAATGCATTATATCAAATTGGTTATTTCACTCAAGTTTGGCAGTTCCTTGCCAAATATGAAGATAGAATATTCAAATATAGGTACATAAACCAACGTTGACTGACCAGTGAAAAGCTGCTAGTGTTACAGGAACACAAAGGGCTCAGTTTGGTCAGTTCCTCAATTCTAACCAGCTAGAGTCTTCAGGTTTTACAGAACACGCGTGTTTCAGTTTGCCATTCAAATTCCATTCTTGGTCAGTGAGGCTCAAACGTGCTTCAGATGTGCTAGTGAAGGATGACAACACTGCAGTTCTCAGCAGTCTACACATGTTTAGCTGGGGAAGATCTGTCTGGGTCTCCACTCTAGGTTGGAAACTGCCATCTGAGAGAAACGTTAACAGCCTAGTAGTGAGGGTCAGTTACTTTAACCAGCTGCTTAAAGCTGACGTTTAACATGGGGCAGCTTTAACATGTGCCACTAACCATCCACTGTGCCTTTGCTCAGTCAACCTAACGAGACTTACTCCATTCCCACCACTCTGCCAGTTCTGGTCAGAACATGGACAGAATGACCGACCATCTTGGTGAGGAAATGTTTTCACAATAATTACCATTATGTATTATTGTCTAGCTCTGCCTTAAGAATCAACTGGGAAGTGTAAAAAAACAAAAAACAAAAAAAAAAAACCTGCAATGTCATCATTCATACAGTAACAATTACAAAATACGAAAAATCAATTTCTAAAAGCATCTTGCATTACATTTTGAACACCACACCCAAACTTCAAACTGTTACCAAACTCTGGCCAGAACATGCTTCCCACTCAGTGTCTCAACACAAACTTTCCCCTCAGTTACAACTAACATTAGAAGAGTGATGGAAATGTAAAAATACCCCATGTACAGTTCCTGACTTAATTACTGGAAAACTTGAACTATAAAATGCACCCACAATTAGGCCAAATAACAGTTAATTCATGTTATCACAGGTGACACTACACTAGCTTGCAAAAAAAATTTCCGTCCTGACTCAGGTCTTTAGAAGAACCACGTTCTTTAGAAGAACCAGGACCACGTTCCCCTAGAATAGTAGTAATCTTAAGCAATTTGTTGGATCACAACAAACAACAAAAGCCCTCTTTGCCAGTTACTTCACCCTTAGAATACATGGACCCTGAGCAGAAACTTTTTTTTAAACTTTCAAACCAACTTCCAAGAGGCCAACATGAAGTATGAGCTCTCCTCTCTTACAGCCAAGTGACCAATGGAGTGATCGCCACAATACCACAAAGATTAGGTCAGTCCTTTCCCACACAAAGGTGACACCAGAGCACACCTTGGTAATCAAAATCACATCAGTGTTGGATTACTAAAGGAACATCCAGCAATTGAGGCATTGTGATAACCTAACCATGTACAGTCACTTACCTCGAGTGCATAGCTTGATGCCAAAGAACAAAAAACAACCTGGAATGGGACATTTAAGATGGAAGTGCCTGCTCTCTCAGCTTTTGCTGACTAGACCCTTCATTAAAGAATCAAAGAAACACGAACTTTGCACCAGCAGCACGGGGAGTAGCTGTGGTTCGCTCATGCTCACTGAGGTCAATAACAGGAGCAGGATTAGCTTCAAGGACAGCTTCTACCTTGCTCCACACCCACTGAAGGCAGTGGGGCAAGTTAAACAACTGAACATGTACTTATAGGGCTGCCCTATAAACTTCTCTTGAGCAATGGGTTTAATACTACACTGTAGGCAGTCTTCTACAAAATGAAATTTTAGCTGGGGCAGATTACAACACCACTATTGGCAAGTTCTCCACACAAGATGCTGAGGAATGGAACAGCAACTATGCACTTTCAGAGATTTCCTAATCCCAATGGACTAATCATTTACACCACATCTTATGATTAACATGTTTAGCAAGTTTAGTCAGTCCAATCAAGTGAGCTACATTTTCACCCGGATAATGAAAGCAGTCCCAAATTAGCAAAGAGGGTCTGTAAGTCCACCATAGAGGGGCGGCCTACCGTGTGGAAACTCGCCTGAAACACATGACTGTCATTTCTGGCAGCAGAACAGTTAAGACATTCATCGAGTCAGATAAAGGTCATAGGCCCGACAGGAACTAGAGCAGCAACTCCAACACAGGGGGGAAAATGGAGTTCACCTTGTAACACAGGACACAAAGGGCAAAAGTTTTCTGCATGCTGTGGTGGAAGAGAAGGAAACCCTTCAGCTGCACAGCCAGTCATCATGAACACCATTCCAGTTTAAAACAGAAGAGCAGTGTCCTAACCCGGATGCTGTACTATATTTACTTAGTGTTACAATACACTGAAGTATGAGCCATCTTTCAACTCCAGGTGAAAGTGGATTATTTTGTGCATTAAAAAGGCTTCATACATGGCTCTAGATGCTACACGGCTACTCGAGTCACAGAAAAAGTTCCTACTGGACTTTCACAGCACCAAACATCTCTGCTCCAAGATTTTACAGATGACTGGAGTTTGTTTTAGGTGTACATTCTCTCCCTGTCTCCATATAACAGAGTTACTTTATTGAACCTGGGGGGAAATTTTAGGCAGAATGTACAAACTCATCTGAATTCATGCTATACTGATGATTCCATTTTTTTTATATAATTTAATGAAGTTAGAAAAAGCCAGTGGTTTGGTGTGAAAGGCGCACTGTAGATACATTGTTCAGTATCGCTGTGGTGATGAGGCCAGTGTCTAAAATACAACTACAGCCATTAAAATGCCCAGAGAATCTACACAGGTTTGTTAAAATGGTACTGACTACAACATTAGGCTGCCTTACATCACCCTGCCCTGGACAGATTCCCAAGTTCTGCTTCTTTGGCTCTGCTCACCACTGCTGTGAACAACTCTCAATTTCTCCAACAAAGAACCAAGTCCAAACACTAAGAAACTCCGCTTCACATTGTTTTAATGAATCACTTAAAACTCCCCTTTAACAGCAGCTCTAATACACTAATGGGCGCTGGTAGGGTCCCATTTTGAGTTGCTGTGCGCGGTTTGTGACACAGCCAACACTTTCCGAGAATATACCCTTCATCTCTGAATGAGCACGTGAGGCTCGTGACTCCCCCTCCTCATGGCGAGATGATGAAGAGCCGACGAGTAGCTCAATGACTCCACAGCGATTGCATGCCCTCAAAGACCTCCATCTATTGGCCCTTCGAAACCACTTAGTTGAACAAAAACAGTCTCTTTCCCTCGTGCGTCTGAGGATTAACCCGCTCGCGCGCACAGGTATGCGCATTGCGGCATCATAAGCAAAAGCTAACATTTACACACTTTGGGGCACAAAAGAAAGCCAGATCCGCGCGCCTAAATACGGTGTAGGAACGCGTTTTAAACACAGAGCGAGTTCCTGGTACTCACCGTTTTGCGTGTAAAACACCCAGCACGGTCAGGGGATGCGGAGATGCTAACACACAACGCTAGCAAACCAGGTAAGCTAACTAGCTTACTGTGTAAAAACAAACACTCCGTACTCTTCACGTTCGCGCCTCGGTCATTTTACTGGCTTAAGTTACTTGCCTTTTTGCCTTGTCACGCTGTAGTCTCTCTTTGTCCTACGGTGCCCCTATTCATTAGAGGACCGGCCACGCGCGCGCTCCTCAGAATGGACGTGTTCATAGGTATGCTGAGCGCTCTTCACTCCGTAGGCATGGCCTCGACTCCCGTCCGCGCATGCGCACAGCACCCACTCTGGTTGGGTGTCCAATTACAGCGGCTGGCGTGTTTGGAAATCGCCTGATTTATGTGCTTCCTGATGAGTACAAAGGCGTGACAGACTGCTGGCGTACTACAGGTGGAAATAATTACGATCAGCAGGCAATTTAGTATCCAGCTAGGGTCAGTGTTGAAGAAGGACGGCCAAGTCTTATCCGTATGGTGTTTGGGACAAACCTACACACACCAATTCAAACTTAAAAATAGATGAGAAACCTACAATAATTCAGCATTCCAAGATTCAGCACTTTCTAGCCATATGCAGTAGAATAATGTTATGTTGTTTGTGTTTGCCACACATTGCATGTTGCAATAAAATTGCATAAAAATATTGTAGTAGTTCTTTGGGAATGAATAACAGTCAACAGAGTACTTGCACACAGAATTATGCTTTGAACAAGCTTGAACATCTACCAGATTTATTACCAGTATTTATCAAGACTTATTTGTTAGGCTAGGATGCACGTGAGCATGAGCCTGTGGGCGAGGCATGGCAATGGTTGGTCAGACCTGGCGAGCCATTACACATCCACCACCAGCCTGCTCACACAAGCACAACACATCACAGACATTACATCTCAGTACTGCTCTTTTACCTGAAACACACAGAACATGCACAACAGGCATAAACATGCACACATATCCCCGTTCCCATGATGCAGCCCTACCCTCAGCCAATAGGAGCACCCCAGGACCAATACAATACTTTTGGTAGAAATGATCAAATACTCATCCTTTGTGTCACATTTTCAGACCTCTAGTGAAAATTAAAGGGCTGGTCTTTAGAAAGGAGCATTATAGTTAAGGATATGTCATGATAAATCCCTGCAGTAAGAATGATGCCAAAGGTAATGATGTAATAAGTTTTTTTCGATCCGAATTAGTATCAGATTTTAGATGATTGGCAAGTAAGTGTAACTATCAGGAATTTTCATTGGTGAATTAGTACATCATACAACACAGAACAGAAATGAAAAGAAACAAGTAATGAAATAAACAGAATGGGGAAAAACAGAATTGCAAAGAACTGTGCATATGTTAGATAGAAATGTGAATATTGAAACAATGTGAAAAGTGCAGTAGAAATAAACTAAAAGAACTACACTGAATGCTGTTGTGTGTGTGTGTGTGTGTGTATGCAGAGAATAACTAGGAGGGTTCAACATAGTCTGTAGGGGTCAAGGCAAACTGTAAGGAAGCTGCTGTTTTTGTGGCTTGTGGTTTTGCTCTTGCTAGTCCCCCAGTCTCTTGCCGGTTCCCATAGAAGCAGAGAGGAGAGTACTTTGCTATGAGGTGCCATGTTGAACTTCCAATGACCGGTATGAGAGCGATAACAAAATGTAACACACCTGTTCCCCATTCACACCTGAGCCCTTGTATTACTAGAGTCACATGACACTAGGGAGGGGAAATGGCTAATTCAGCACAATTTGGACATTTTCACTTAGGGGTGTATTTACTTTTGTTGCCAGCAGGTTAGACAATAATGGCTGTGTGTTGAGTTATTTTGAGGAGACAGCAAATTTAGTGTTATGCAAGCTTTTCCCTGACTACTTTACTTTGTATCCAAGTGTCATCTTCGGTGATGTCCCATGAAAAGATATAAATAATATTAACAAAAATGTAAGAAGTGTACTCACTTTTGTGAGATACTGTATATGGAGACTAACAGTTTCAAAGCACACATAGAAAGCAAGGCACTCTTTTTCTGCCAAATCTACTTGTTCACAATTAACAACAAACTCACTCAAGTTAAATAAAACCCATGCATGAGGGTCAGCTTATCCTAACACCTAGGCTTCCAGAGGCTGGGTATTTTGGTGGAGACTTTGAATCAGGTTGGCATGCATTGTGTCATTGTGGTGTTGAAAATATCTGTGATCGCCGTAGACAGCTGGTCAGCACAATGAGTCCAGGCCAGTTGCTTTGTGGGGATTCTGATGCTTAAGGATTTTGTATATATCCCACTCTGAAATGAGTAGGGTCACTGGGGTGGTAGGGAGGGGGAGGCTGCCATTCAGCGCGAATGGCTGTATAGTGGCTCTTGCCTCAGTTGAAGTGATGGGTGGTTGAGTGGTAGTGCCAATGAGCTGGAACTGATGGCTCTGTACGTTGGGGGTGGTGTCAGGATTGTCCTTTTGTTTTTCAAGGCAACAGTAGACATTTTTCTGGTCATAAGCAAAGTTCAGGTAGTGTATGGAGTTGGGGGTTTTGCTACTGGAGTAATTGGTTGAAAACTGCTGCCCCAATTTCTTAGAATGCAGGCCTCTTTCATCAACTTTTCAAACCTACATCTGTCCTAGTCTACATTCCTGAAGCCCCTTTCTTCCATACACAAATGAGTTTAAACCAAAACATGTCATTCTTAACTCACTATAGTGTTTGTTGTTGACTGGATTAGGGTCAATGAAAGTTTTGTCTTACCCAAACCGCAAAAAACAGACTAGGAATGTAAAATAATACTGGAATTATGTGTAGATCAGCAGGTAATTATACATATATATTGTACAGATGTTTTCAGATACTTATGGAAAGTATTCAGAACCCCAGCCAGAGCCCTGAACCGGAGAGGATCTGCAAGGAGGAGTGGCAGAGGATCCCCAAATCCAGGTGTGAAAAACTTGTTGCATCTTTCCCAAAAAGACTCATGCCTGTATTAGATCAAAAGGTGCTTCTACTAAATACTGAGCAAAGGCTCTGAATACTTAGGACCATGTAATATTTCAGTTTTTTTTTTTAATAAATCTGTAAAAATGTCAACAATTCTGTGTTTTTCTGTCAATGAGGTGCTGTGTTTACATTAATGGGTAAAAATGAACTTAGCAAATGGCTGCAATATAACAAAGAGTGACAATTTTAAGGGGGTCTGAATACTTTCCATACCCATTGTATATTTCAATTCAATAGTTACATAAAGTAGACCAATTTGGCAATGGGAGGCTAACTGGCAATGTTGGCTCAATTTGTAAACATACATTTAAAAAAAATTGCAATGCTAATGTGGCTCCAATTTTGACATTTTCTAAATGTTTGTACATTAAAGTCTCTTTCGACAGATATCAACATGACAAATATCCAATTTTAGCATCAACCCTTAATTCCCAAATCAGTGCATCTCTTGTGGAAACCAGTTTCAGTTGCTCTAACATAATTTTGTTTGCCTTTTTATGTCTAAGGGTAATCTTGCCATGACCCTTAGTTTTAATTTGTCAGCCACAGAGAATATCATACGTGCCGAATCTTCATAGTCGAGTAATATTATCCTTAAAATCCGTACACTGTAAGTTCTACAAAAATCCTCAAGTCTACCCTCAAAAGATCACATAGAGATTAAGCTCTAAGAAGATTTATGGTATTAAGTTTTTTTACGGAGAGTTGTTTGGGAGTATGCCAAGCACTTGGTTGTAAGAAGCTTAACTCCTTTAACTGGAGCCAGTGGTAATTACTATTATCATTAAAAACAGGTCCCTCACCCCCTGCTTGCTCTGTTTATAGTTTTCATCTGAAAGCATGTGAAATGGCTGTTGAGTTTAATGGCATGTTCGAGTAACAGGCAAGTTCTGTGCAGGAAACAAACCCTCCCCTGGCAGGACGTGCTGCATCACAGATGACGTGGTGTCATTTTCTCACTTTGCTTGTAGCACATCTGTTAGTCTTTTTGAGGAAGTGTACAAACAGGAAGTGCTGCGACCAAAGTTATTTGACCAAAGTTTTTGGCCACCTAAACTTCATAATTTGGTGATTATATGAGATTCAGGACTGTGCAATGTGAGAGGGAGTTACTTGCTATGTTATATTGATTATTTTAATGGGCTTAAGGTATTGCACCCTGTGAAAGGCTGTTGGAGTTGGAGTGCTTCAATATTCAGGACTTACAGCATGGGTCCTGGTTGGGGGGGGGGGGGGGGGGGGGGGGTTGTGTTTCTGTT
>JBBIGC010065455.1:0-10891 GCA_037576955.1 Lepidarchus adonis
ACACACACACACACACACACACACACACACACACACACACACACACACACACACACACACACACACACAGTTTTTTTTAATGCCTTGTCAGGACATAGGGTCATGCATCAGTCCACTGTGTGTGTAGGTTTGGGAATATAGCAGTAATACAATATTGCTATACTTTACTACAGTTTAATGATGGATATGCATCACAATATTCAGGTTTGTTGAGTAACTATTAAAATACAGGGGGTCCGAAATTGCGTGGTTCTGTCACTGGCCTTTTTTAAATTTTTAAATGCACGTATTTACTGTCATTTACAGTAGTAGAAAGCAGTTGAATGCCTACTAAATGCTTTACGGTAATACGCAAGCACCAGTGTGTGCAGTGTGTGTGAGCCTGCTGCTTGCAGGGACTTGGAGAGAGAGGCGGGTTTGTAATAAAGCACAGTGCTGTTCAATAAATCCTCTGCAGCATCATTACACGCATGAGTTCCGACTTACATCAAAATTCACTGTGCAATGATTTTAATACAACTTTTTAGAAACGACACTGTACTAAATCTAGGCCTAATCCATGTTAATTAGGCCTGGTTATGCTCTTTCTGTAATAAAACATGCAGTAGCTTAGTGTTTTTCAGGACCGATGTTATGTAGAGGTGGAAATTGCCACAGGTTCAACGATACAATATCACAATATATGAAAAGAATGTGCTTTTGCGCCCCAAAACTTCACAGCTCCTGAGAAGATCTGCATGGAAGAATGGGCCATAATACCAACTACAGTGTGTGCAAACCTGGTGAAGACCTACAGGTTACATTACTTTTAATAACTTTTGTTATTGACCAAATAATTATTTTGTGCACCATTATACAAATACATTCTTTAAAAATCATACAATGTGATTTCCTGGATTTTTTTTACATTCTGTCTCTCACAGTTGAAGTGTGTCTATGTTGAACATTACAGACTCTCTCATCTTTTTAAGTGGGACAACTTGCAGAATCGGTGGCTGACAAATACTTATTTGCCCACTGTATGTTGCACCATGGTCAGTGGAGAAACATTGTCTCACCTCACTATGTATGTGCACACAACTGCCCACAACCATCTACTTACAGTATATGTGTTATATGTGTCACAATACTTGCTATTTAATACCCTGTAAAAAAAAATGCCCACAGATCCAAGATGGCGGCACAGCGGTAGCTCTCCAGACCCAAATGGTTTTATTTTGTGCTAAGTCCAAATAAACGAAATGATCATCAGAACTTGTCAGTGTTTACCATCACCAGACTTTGCGTCAGGTTGATGCCATAAATGTGTACTGGTGGGTGCTTAGCTTGGGGTCTTCCTTTGCAAACCGTCTGTCTTTGCACTGTCCTCAACTTGACTTTTACCAGTGTCAGTGTGTGGTATCTTCTCTGTACCACTACACTTTGGGACCATGTGTTTATTTAACACGAGCTGACCATGATGGACAGTGTTTGGATGACTAGAGTTAAACGGAAGGGTTAATGGCAGATTGAAATCAATGCTGCACAAGAAGCTTCCCACTGTGATTTAGGGTCCAGTCTGGAGTCTGGGCTTTACTTGGAGTCTTTGAAGTGGTTGTTAGTACTTTTTGCTTATGAAAATGATTGCACTAATCATTTGCTGTAGGCTTTTGCAGATGTAGTGTTAGTTCTACCAGGGGCTCTGAAGACTGGTGGGACTCTCAAAGGGGCTGGATCTCCAAACAAACTGGTAGTACTGACTCTGAAAAGTTGCTGTTGGGGACTCGCACGAAAACTAGTGTTAGTATTGCTTGCTCCATACAACTTTGTTTTTTCCCACCGACTTTGGGAAAATATTGTGAATACACTTAATACTCTCAGTTTGGCCATTATCATTTGGGTGGTAGACACTAAAGCTTTTTGCAGCTTCTGTAAGTGTGTAGTTTGGCAGCTGGAGCTGTTTCCTCAAGCAACAGGACATTAACTATTATAGGGGATTAGCGAGAACATAAATGTTTGGGATCAGTGCCTTTCAATAAGATAAAACTCAATTGTGTAAAATAACTGAAAATGTAAATCAAAGTGGCTGTAAATAGATGAATAATGGATTCCAGAGTAAGTATTGGCCCTGTGAGTTTTGTCCCCATTGGTGCCTTAGCCACCTGAGTTTAGAAGTCTCAGAGAGCAAAACTGGTTTTGCTATCTCTATGTGGGAAGGACGGCCCTTCTGCTCCCCTTATACTCTCAGTGCAATGCTAACTATCACCTGATAGTAAGTGTTCTCCTCCAAGTGTGTTAGTAAGTGTGATGGGTCAGTTCTGGCCAGTGGGTGGAATTGGACATGACTAAATCGGGCAGAAATGCATACAACTGACACTTTGCACATTGTGGCAAGGGCGAGAGGTGAAGTTGGCAGCTTAACAAGGTAAATAACATGGATGGAAATCTGTTCTGCTGCCTTTCATGGCAAGAGGTGGGTTTGGCAAGATAACAGGGGTAAGCTAACAGGGTTTGACTGTATACTGTATATTGTATACACATATGTATGCTGTAGATGTAATGTATATTGTACACAATTTTCACCATAAATGTACTGTATATTACATACCATTATTTACAATTTTGTTTTAAAATGTGCATAGTCAAGAGTGTTTGGGTGGTCCTGCCATTGATCTGCTTTCTGGTTTACCAATTAATAACCCTGGGTTCTTTTGTAACCCTTCAAACTATGACATGCCTTGCAGTCTTTTATGGTCGACCCATGGTCATTTGGGTCCAAACCCTGTAAAGATGACCATGCAACCTTTTCCAGCTTTATGAGCATCAACAACTCTTGTTCTGGGGACCTCAGGCCATTGAACACATCCGCAAATGTGTTGTATGTGTGATTAGGCTTCGCTGTTTTGCCTATACTATAGGATAATCCTAAGGCTTCTCTTATGTTTGCCACACACAGATCATTAATTTCTTTAATAAACTAATAGTTATTCACAAAATGATGAGGTCACATTTATATAAAAATATAAAACTTTCTTTTTTAGAGTTCACAAACTTTTGAGCATACCTGTACAAAGTCAGTTCCCATTTATCATCTGAAAGGGTAGAAAAACAAACCCACATCCAGAAGCACTTGGGATGGATGTCCACACTCTTTTGGTCTCCGCTCCATTGTTTCTAGATGTGATGGTTTGTAAGCTGTGAGCAAATATCAAGAGGAGGGATGAGAGCAATTTGCTGTGGCCTTTCCGTCTGTGTACTCAGCCCATATCCATTCTGCCCTTGTCTCCATTCCTTGATTCTCCCCTCTCCATCGTCATTCCCTCATCGTTCGTTTCACCCTCTTTTCCCCCATCATCCTCTTTTCACTTCTTTCATCCTGCACCCCTCCTTCTGGTAGGAATAAATGCTCTGACATCAAAAGCAGGGAACATACTATAGCTGCAGGCATGCTCACACACACAAACACACACACACACACCCACACACACACACACATGGACTGTCCTCTGTGTGCATGTGCACATATGTGGGTTTGGATCAGTTTGTATAATAGATAATATTGGGAAAACATAATTAATCTGCATTAGGTTAAGGCTGTTATACAGAAGCGTGACTGATTCACCGGCACTTTGCTGTAGGGAGAGAGAGAGAGAGAGAGCGAGAGCGAGCGAGCTCTGAATGCTGAACTGTAACTGTCAGTGTTGCACAAAGGCAGCTTTCATTGGCCATCATTTTAGCGCTGCTGGTCCTACAGCTGTATTGAACAGTAATGGTCTGTTATGTGGGCCATATGACAAAGCCCATTTTTTCCATGACACCGTTTATGCCTCAGTTTAGAGCTGTCGATTAGAATATGTCTGATTCCTTGAGAAACATGCAAAGAAAATCATAGAAATAGGAGGAAATTATTATTTGACCCCTCACTGATTTTAGAAAGGAAGAGTCTATGATTTTAATGGTTAATTTGAACAGTGAGAGATAGAATATCAAAAAGAAAATCCAGAAAATCACATTATATAAAATATATACATTGATTTGCATTTCATTGTTTGAAATAAGTATTTGATCCCCTAGCACAGGAGTCGGGAGCCATTTTGCCTCTTATTCAACTAAAGATTGATCACCTGGAGTCACAAAACATAACACGGTATAAACTTCTAAATGTTTAAATCTCTTTTTTATATTACCTGAATGTGATGAAGTGCATTGTGCAGGTGTAGGCCGACTTTGAAATAAATTACACACTGACTTACACACGCCTTTTTGAGTCCCTCCCATATTTGTGTAAAATTAAAATAAAACATAGCCCACTTTAATGTAAAAAGTTGACGCTTAGCAGTTTTTAAAAAGGAACAATATTAGGCTAATAGTGATGTTTGTTTCCATTTTAATGGCGCAGTTCTCAACGGTGTTTGCAGATAGAGATAGATTTCTTTAATTTTCAGAATAATTTCCTGTTTTTGAATTAGATATTTTTATGAACAATTCTTTTCTGTTTTCTCTGTCTGTGAACAGCGTCCCCTCCTTACGAGCTCATAAGCCACAAAACTAGCAGCTCGAATTGTTGTTGAGTTGTTCTTGAAAGTATGTTTGCTCTGCTCTTAGTAATTCTGAAATCGCTCTATTGTAGTGGCCCCGTCCGTCCTCCTGTCGATGTGGTGAAGTTGTCCTGTGCCCTTAGCAGAGAAACACCTCTAAAGCATAATGTTTCCACCTCCATGTCGTACAGTGGGGATGGTGTTCTTTGGGTCACAGGCAGCATTTACTTTCCTCCAAACACGGCGAGTGGAATTGAGGCCAAAGAATACGATTTTGGTCTCATCTGACCTCAGAACCTTCTCCCAAGCTCTCTCTGAATCATTCAGGTGTTCACTGACAAACTTCAGATGGGCCATCACATGTGCCTTCTTGAGCAGGGGGACTTTGCGGACACTGCAAGATTTTAATCTATTACGGCGTAGTGTGTTACCAATAGTTTTCTTGGTGACTGTGATCCCAGCTGCCTTGAGATCATTGACTCCTGTGAAGTTCTAGGCTGATCTCTCACTTTTTAATGATCATCTTGTGTGGAGCTCGACCTAAGTTAATTGATGATCATTTTGTATTTCTTCCATTTTTGAACAATTGCACCAACAGTTTCAGCAACAGTTTCCCACTGCAGACCCATTAAGCAGGTATAGTATGGTTGGAGTATGGATGCTCAATTATGTCATATTAATATAAGCAGATAAATTCTATACAAAATAATAATAATTGGATGTCTCGAGGTCCCTGTGTGTTTACTGGGTTGGCCTCCTGTCCAGGGTGGATATAACATTGTGTCTATAATCAGCTGGGATTGGCTCCAGCTTCCCCACGACCTGAACTGGATAAGTGGTTTGAAAAATAAATATGTGATTTGAAGGTCTAAGTGTAGTGTGGAAAAGTATTAAACCTTGTGTGTGTGGATGCGGGGAAGAGTCATTGATCGATGGTTTACATGAAATTTGCTGAAAGGTTGAAATGCACTGCATTATTAAAGACGAGAGCTTTCACAGGGACCATCCACTCTCAGGAACGTGTGTGTGTTTGTGTGTGTGTGTGTGTGTGTGTGTGTGTGTGTGTGTGTGTGTGTGTGTGTGTGTGTGTGTGTGTGTCTTTAGCCTTTGTGTTGAAAGGGTTTATGTCATAGCCTCTAGTCTAATGTGGCCATTAGAAGAAGTTTATTGCCGCGTAATTTGGCTTTGTCAAACTCAAAAACTGCTCGTTCCAAGACGGCCCCAGTGTAATATAAAATGCCGCCTTAACCAAATGAATTAATTCTAGTCACTGTGACGCTATGTTTCTCTCCAAGCTCTGTTCTTTATGTATCAGACTGTGTTCAGTTTGTGGTGGTAAAAAAGTCAATCTGCACACCGATTGTGTAATTGTGCCAGCAATATAAATAAGGCAAAAGAAGTTCAAAAAGCCTACTCCTCAGAATCAGATAATCACATAATATAAAGATATTCACAACTGGAAAACTGTTCTATGGGATATGTCAAAAATGAATGGCCAAAAGAAGGAAATCTAGATGTTTCAAAGGAAGAATGTAGGAACTTTTGTGGTTTCCAGTGGAAACGTACCAACACTTACACTTGGAAAGAATTCGGGTGAAAGTGTCTGGTGATATTCTTCATTACCCCAAAGCAGAAAATACACTTTACAGGAGAAGATTCAAAATGCTGAAGACTTTGTGTGAGTCAATATGGCAATAATTGGTATATAATTAGGGAATATCTTGTATTTTTGGTTAAAATGTGAGAAAACAACACATTTTAATTCTAAAATTCAAATTTTCCACAGAAAAATTATACTTTCATACAGGATATTTTTTAAGGTACTAAACATTTGTTGCTATCAGCTATCAACAGCACAAGGGGAATAGCATAGTGGGGCAGTACCTTGCTTGAGGGCACCTCATTGGTGCCTGGGCCAGAACTTATGACCCTTCAGTCCCAATGGCAAGGGCCTAACCACTGGGTCCCCACTGCCCTTAAAGAGTGGAAGGATTGAATCAATTAAAAAATAAATAAATAAATAATATATATATATATACACACACATAATGGAAAATAATTTTTTTTCTCATTCCATCTACAAATTAAGTTTTATGAAATGATGTTCAGAATGAGGCTGATATACACAACACACTGCTAAAATATGATGAGATAAATTAAGAGTGGCCTCTCAAACTGCCTAAGTAGATGTTAAAATCGAGTGTTTCTTTTCTGCAGAAAATATACGCTATTAATAAAGAAAAAAAACCTAATAAAAAGGTGAATAAGGAAGATATTTTGAACATATTTATTTGATACATATATATTTATAACAATATTTAACATTTATTCATTATATTCTATTTATCCCAGAGAGGGTATTAGTTTCTGCATTATCCTCTACTAAAGCAGGGAGCACACACACCCAGAGCAGTCGGCAGTAGCGATGCTTGGGGAACAGCAGGGGGTTAGTTGCCTTAATCAAGGGCACGTCTGCCCGCTGGCTGATTCTGGGAACTGAACCAACAACCTTTCAGCCACAAACCCACTTCTTTTTCCATTAACCTGTGAGAATGTGATTGGGTTCAGCCCAAAAAGCATCAATGAGATCAGGATGTTGGATGATTAGTTCTGGATCACAAAGGTCCTGCTAGGAGTAACTCTAGGTAATGCAGTTCCACTGCTCCACAGCTGGGGGCTTTATTCCCCACTAGATGACGCATGGCATTGACATGGTGACCATAGAGTCATGTGCGGCTGCTCCACACTGTTCCATGCTGTTGTCAATGCAATGGAGAATACAGCGGAATGGGTCAGCAACAGAATCGCCTTAAACTGAATACGCCTGATCGAAGGGCCGTCCGGATACTTTTGGACAGCTTAAGTATATGCATCTAACATCATGAACAAAGACATCAGCCAATAGTTTGTTCCAAAAATCCCTCTACAACTTACTAACATAACTCTGGAGACACAGAGCAGTGCTGGGCTGTATTTTAGGACTCACTTGTTTTTAGTTGCGATACAATAGGAATATGTGGGGTTTTTATTTTTGCTTTTCCAAGATTTTTCAGTTCCATTGCTAAACTGTCTGTTGTTTTCTGGCCTAACTGTCTGTCTCCCTGTCTGTGTTTTTTTTTTTGCAGTAATGAGGCAAAACCCATTTGCTGCTGAGGGCTGCTGTCGAAAAGGTTCAAGAAATGCTCTACAAGAGCTGTACAACCCCACACAGGTGAGTGCGGCGTCCACATGGAATTCATCTACTGACCATGAACTCTAGACCGATTGCCAGGTTCTACCAAACTGTGCTGGTCACCCACCCTCCAGGAACAGAGCAACCAGTGTTCAAAGCCAAACACACATTTTTAAAAACAATACAACCCCAGTTTCAAAAACATTGGGACAGCATGTCATATTTACCGAATGCAATGATTTGCAAATCTCATCTTCCGATATTAAATTTATCATTAAATAAAAGAGAGTTCTTCAGATTCTCTGACTCTTTTACTGTATTATGTACCGCAGATGATGAGAGAGTTGTTTCAATTGTACAATTCTTCCATAATTTGTAGACGATTTTTTGCATGTTATTGATTTGTTGCCCATTATTGTAAAAAAAAATCCTCCAGGTGTTTTCTAGTATCACATAGATTTTTCTAGCCATTTGTTGCCCTGTCCCAACTTTTTTGTTACCATCAAATTCAAAATGAGCAAATATTTTACATTAACAGTTACTTTTATCATTTGATATGTTTCCTGTGATCTGTTATGAATAAAATGTGGGTTTATTAGATCTGTAAAACACTGAATTCTGGTTTTATTGACATTTTACACATTTTTTAGGAACTGGGGTTGTACATCTCATGATGCTTTGAGTGGCTTATGCTCAGACCAATAGAAATGCTCCACAGTCACTTGTTCTTACAGGTTCTTCAATTTAATTGCATGAGAAGTAAAGGGACATGTTGGTCTTTGCCTGTAAATGTATCTTTGTTTTTCCTTGGCCAGTGATGATATGCAGTTGCAGAGAATATAAAGTGTAAACTGGCGACCAGTGAGGTTCTGTCAGTTCTTCATCTGTTATATGGGCCACACTTAACTACTAAGCTTTTTCAAGAAGTGACTGTAGCCAGAGTGCAGTTCCCTATACCCTAATCAGTCGAGTAACCGTTTGCTGATTGGTTGTTTCCAGTTGCCCATTTGAATGCTGTTTGACTTCCCAACCCCATTAAATAATAGCAAATCAAACCAATAATCTGTTTTCCGGTGAATGAAACGCGTTCTGTACATCATCTGAATTTGGCAGAAGCATCGAGAGCAGTACGTGACCCCTGACCCCTCAGCATCATGCTTGAGTGTGTTACTATGGAAACTCAATATGTCTTCCAATCGCATTTTCTTCTTTAAATTATGCAGCTCTTAGCGCAGACACTCATCCACACAGCCCTGCTCTCTCTCTCCTTAGTTTTCTCTCTATCTCTCTTTCTGTGACCATCTCACTATCTCCATCATTTTCACTCTGTCTCTCTCTGTTTCTCTCTCACTGTCACTCTCACACTCTTTCTCTCCATCACTTTCACACTCTGTCTCTCTCTGTTTCTCTCTCACTGTCACTCTCACACTCTTTATCTCCATCACTTTCACACTCTGTCTCTCTCTGTTTCTCTCTCACTGTCACTCTCACACTCTTTATCTCCATCACTTTCACACTCTGTCTCTCTCTCTCTGTTACTCTCATACTATCACTCTCACACTGACACTCTCACACTCTTTGTCACTCTTACTCTCACATTCTCTCTCTCTCTCTCACTCTCTCCTTCTCACACTATCTTCATCACTCATACTCTCTCTCTCTCTCTCTCTCACTCTCACACTCTCTGTCACTGACACACTATCACTCTCACGCTCTCACATTATCTCTCTATTGAGATCACTCTCTGTCTCTCTCTCTCACTTTCTGTAACTCTCTCACTATCTCCATCACTTTCACTCTCTCTCCTCTGTCACTCTCACGCTATCACTTTCACTCTCTGTCACTCTCACACTGTCACTCTCCTTCTCACACTATCTCCATCACTCATACTCTGTCTCTCTCTCTCTCTCTCTCTCTCTCTCTCTCTCTCTCTCTGTCTCTCACACACACACACTATCTCCATCACTCACACTGTCACTGACACACTTTCTCTGTCACTCACTTTCTCACATTATCTCTCTATTTAGATCACTCTCTCACATTATCTCTCTATTTAGATCACTCTCTCTGTCTCTTGCTTTCTGTAACTCTCCCACTTTCTCCATCACCTGCACTCTCTTTTTCTGTCACTCTCCTTCTCACACTATCTCCATCACTCATTCTCTTTCTCTCTCTCTCTCTCTCTCTCTCTCTCTCTCTCTCTCTCTCTCTCTCTCTCTATCCCAATCACCCTCCCTCATTCTCTCTTTCCCAGTCACTCTCACTCATTCTCTCTCTCTGTCTCTTTCAATCTAACTCTGACCTGCACTCCCACTCTCTTTCTTTCTCACTCTCTTTCTCACTCTTTCTCACGCACTCTCTGTTGCTTTCATTCTCAGTCATGTTCTCTCTCTCTCTCTCATCTCACACTATATTGCTCTTCCCACTCCCCCACTCTCCTGCACTCTCCCCTGCATCTTTTTGTGATTGACAGCTGTAGTTTGTTGCCATGCCGACTGTCATGCCCTGGAGCTGAGGCAGTGATCTCGCGTCCTCAGAAAAGCATCTGACCTTCACAACCGCCAACTTAGGTTTGAAGAGCGCTTTCCTCCAGGTCCTGGCGATGGGGTGATACTTATCTTTATTCTGATAAATCACTTTTTAATGTGTAACAGTGTGACTGACCACACCTCAGCCCTTCGGCCCTCAGCACTTCTCTTCCTCACTGAACATTCTTTTCCTGTTCTGTCTCTTTTTAATCACAGTTTAGAAGTGCAGTAGGTGGTCTGACATTTGTATGGTCGCAATACATTTAGCTATGAGCAGCACTGCAGGGTAAGAAGTATACCCAACACTATAGCAAGCACCAAGCTAGGTTTTTCAGCACTGCACTCTGGCCAAGTATTTCAGGGGTTTCTGTAAAAACCTCAGGGTTTTGCTTGATTTAGTTTAGTTTAGTTTTATTTATCATATGCAAGTTAACACTTTCAACATCACAATGAAATGTGTTGGACTAGAAGATCCAGTAAACTCTGCAGTAAGAACGTGTACAGTTCTGTGCAAAAGTCTTAGGCAGTTGAGCAAATTCTTTCTATTTATCTCAGCAGCAAGTGTCTTTCTGCATCAAGTTATCACAAGTTGTTATTAGAATAAATGCAAACAGGGATGGATGGTTACTACAAATAATTCCAGGCTTTGAACATTGAAAACATGACCTGTTTAT
>JBBIGC010065474.1:0-25445 GCA_037576955.1 Lepidarchus adonis
ACATACAGTACTGAAAATATAAGTACAGTACAGGTATAGACTAGTGTAATACATACATACAGTACTGAAAATATAAGCATACGCTGCACTATTATAAGTACTCTCTATAAATGTACGATTCTAAATGAGATTCACGTTGCTACCTGCTTGCAAATGTTTTCTTCATTTGTTTAAAGAGTGTGAGGATAATTTAGGGTTTACACTATTTATTAAAAAAAACATCTTGGTGGGGGGGGTCTTGTGTATTGCAGACCTTACCAGAAATGACTGCTCTCTACTATTGAGAAAATTGTGCTGAATTTATAGTTCCAATGACATGTTAAAAAGAGCAGCCCTTGACTTGTAGACACCATGTGGAGTTGTTGAGGATGAGCAGATCTCGCTCTTCACTGATCACTTCATTGTGGTTTTCCCAAGCCCTTTACATTGCTGCACCTGACGGATGGAGTGACCTTTGTGCACAGCCCACTGATGAGAACTTTTCTGGAATAGCCTCGTTCGTATCTGACCATTTGCACTCGCCTGTGCTGAATTAGGCCGCCCAGGATTCTTCATGAACCCTCAGGCTTCGTAGCCCATTTAAAGAGCTACTCGCGTTTTCTCTGGGCCTAAGAATAGTCTCCATGGAGACCACAGATCCAGGGTGATCTGATCACCTTTTGCTCTTGGGGAGGGGGAGGTGTGGTCAGGACTCGTAAATCTTCACCACCGTCCAAACTCATTAATGGTCCTTCACGTGTTTATAATATGAAAATGACCCTCAGAGGAAATGCTGTTGGGCTGTGCCGATAATTTGATTAATTGCTCGGTTGCAATTTTGTTCTTTGTAATTTATCATCAGTACTTTGAACTAGTGTTGTCACATTATGCTGTTATTGACAGTAACTCCATCCATTCATTATCCAAACCGCTTTATCCATTTTGGTCGCAGGTAGGCTGGAGTCCAGTAAATGCTGCCACACCTAAAAAGAGTTAGCTCACCAATGTGGAAGTGTTTTGCATTTTGTAAAAAAATAAAAATAAAAAAGTGGAGCATTTATACAATTTTCATTTCCAGTAACAGTCTTGTTTTTACCCTCTGTATTAACCTGAATATCATTTCATTTCATTTCAAAATTTCATTTTAACCATTTTAAAGTAGTAACAGCCCTAAATTTAAACATACATTTTCACAATGAAGAGAAATGAGATTTCAAAATAATAAATTACTACCAATCAAAATTAAAACCCTAACTGACAAACTAAAGCAGAACATGGACTCTTGGGGTGGGACAAAATATTGTTTTAGCGATTATATTGTCCATGCTCACACGTTACGATAATCAGTCTGTCTTTTAATGAATAAATATTACTTGCCAGCTGAACCCACCAGAGTTGCTACTTCATTTCTCCTATGGGTGGCGCTGCTTAAATGAATGCAGGAAACTTGGGCCAGAGTTGATGAGGAAGTTACCAACAGGGAGATGCAGAGAAAGCTTGTCTGAGAGACACCCCAGCCACATTTAACTCTAAAGTCTGGGTTCACTTCGGTTTTTTAACATTGATGGAATAGATCATGGATTAATTTGTATTTTGCATTTCTGTGCGTCTCTTTACTTGTTTCATGTAGCGGTAAATGAAGCCTACAAGCGACAAACTGTCAACATGGGTAATAAGCATGCATTTTGTATTAAATTGTGTGAATGTGGCACAAATAAAGAAATTTTTCATGGGTATTTAGTTTCGCAATATCATTGTCTTATATAGATTATTATATTAATATACAGATTATCACACAATCACTGTATTGTGAAATTATCTTTATTGTGGGCCATGTAATGCATGATTCCCACACCTGTTTTTTACAGTATCTCTCTCTCACTCTCTCTCTCTCTCACTCTCTCTCTCTCTCAGACTCACACACTTTCTCTTTCTACAGCAACCATTAGCACTAGCTTGCAAGTTAATTATACTTCTCATGCAATGTTGTTGTAAATTTGACATTATAGGCCATTTATATAGCTGTTATATGGTCTTTAGATTCAGATTTAACCTTAAGGTAAGAAATTAGCTATTGAAGCTAAAGAAAATCAGCAAAGCCTGAGAACCCATATGTGTGGGAGCAATTTAAAAATGTTTCTTATGATCCAGTAATTAAGTGTAGAAACTAGGATTAGAAGTTTAGATGATGGTGTAACATGTATACTGATGGTTGCTGGGGGTGGGCTGGTCTCTGGTGAGAGTCTGGGAAACTGGGAGCTCAGATCCTCAGACCTGTTTGTTGAGTTCTGTCAGTGTATGAAGTTTCTGGTTCCGCTCCCATGGTGGTATCTGGTTCTCTAGTCCGAGAGGCCTGTACGGATATTTCTGAGATCAGTTTGTCTATAGCAATATAACGGTAAGAACCTGGGCTTCAGCTGCTTCAATACACTGTTGCTGAGTATTTTTGAGTTGCAATAATGAAAATACTTTAAATTATGACTATTAAAGATGACTCAAATTGATTTTGGGTGGGTGTATGAACATAACGGTCATACATCAGTATATAAATAACACGGAGGAGAACTGAAAGGAGTTACCGGGCATTATAGTCAACATAACCAGTCAAGTAATAAAATTTCTCTCAAATTTGCATCTTTATTAGCACTTTTCGATGCTATTAAAAGATGACCGTCACACACCAGCAGAAAAATGCAAAGCGAATCCCCTTGGCGATGTGTGTTTATTAGGTGATGGTTAGCTATGGGTCCCCACGTCGTTCTACTCCCTTACATTGTTGGGTCTTTTCTACCTTTTTCGTTTAAAGAATCTCTTGAGTTGCCTTACTGCAACCTATGGGGCACACGAGGAAGAGATTTAACATAAAACACCCTATGAGCTGCAATTGTCATAAATAAAATAAAAAGAAACTTTCTCTGCAGCCCAGTACAAAATAATCCATAGTCTGGTAGATTTATGAGATTTATGATCTAGAGGATTTCTTATGTTTAGCTCTGAGTTAAGTAGAAGTACCACACAATGTTCACATGGCTGGTGGTTAATGGAGCGACGTTAGCGTGGCCTTATTTGCTTAATGCATTCCAGTTCCTTTCAGTTTTTAATTAATTATTAGCAGTTTGTGATGGGATCTGTACTTGTTTACACATGTGTACATGTGTTATACACACTTGTATCTCTAGTGCTACAATATTTGCAGTTATAGTCTTATAAACTCTGGAAAAACACTGAGGTGTCACCCTGTTGTTCCCTTCACTGATTACTGATACTATTTTTGATGATATAGTATTAAGCAGTGGGCGATATGGTAAAAAAAAATCACATTGCGATACTTTGAGAATGGTTTTCATCCACCATACGCCACAATGTGTTTTCCCATCGTCTAAGATTGCACGAACGAAAAAGAAAATAAAATAACAAATAAAAAATTACAGATCAATGATTCTGACCACAGTACAACTTATAATTCTGTGTGTGAAAGGAAACGGTCTTTACGTGTGTTCAACATTTTGTAGAACAGGAGATTGGACCAGACAGGCCACCACATGCATGAGCCTGGGGCGACCCTGTCACTGATCCACCAGTTGTTCTTCCTCAGATCACGTTTGGTAGTGTTGGAGAAACTCTAACCCACATTAAGGGCTTTGTCAAAAGGCTTCCAGCACAACAACACCCAGAACTGACTGTTCACTTGCTGCCTGATGTCTCTCACCCCCTGACCGGTGCCATTGTAATGAACTAAGATCATCATTGGTGGTAATGTTACGGCTGATCTGTGTGTAAAAATAGCAGTGTAAATGAACGGTCATATCCGTCATGCTTTCTTACTGTAAGACTGTAAGCAGTAGAAGAACGGAAAGTATGGAGTATTGAGTATAATGATTGTTTGTTCACTATGGAATTTTGTACTATAGATTGTTTATCTGCGTTTGGGTGTAGAATCTAGTTTTCTCGCTGTAGAATGTCCCCCATTCTTGGTTGTGTTCCTTCACTCCCTGTTGAGACCTTATACCCAGGTGAGGTAATCCTAAACCCTCAATCCACTTTAACTTAATTTACAGTCTGTGTAACCTAACATCAAAATAGCACAAGGCGGTTGGACCGTGTTAATGTTCGCAGGGCTGTAGTGTTCCCTCTCTTCCCGATGCAAACCACACACATGTTTAGAGCTAATGGGAGGGGGAACCTCTCGTATGATGGGTGGTGGATCTGCTTCTAACAGTCACTAAGCTGTTGTAAAATGCAGCAGTGTAAATACTATTGTGATTGATGACTATTGTGCTGGCACCGTTAATAAATGACACAGCCTGCCCTAAAAATTGAAGTTATTGGTTTTTAATTGATATTTGTTGTGTATCTGTTGTATTTTACGCCATTTTGAAAAAGCTGCAAGCTATAAGATCAGTTAAGGGATTATAAATTGAGGTTTAGTTAACACATTATGGCTTGTATGTTCACTCTATGCATGGACACTCGAAGATTGACCAGTGTAATGAACTACATTTCGTAAGCGGTTTACACAGCAATATTTTTTCTTCTTTTTTGATGGAGTCCTGGCTGCAACATGTACAGAAGACAGTTTAACAAAGGTACACAATTAACACACACAGGTTTGACCTCAAGAATTTTCAGTTTAGATTTAATTTAATGAACGTAACTCATTTCATTTGCAGTCTTTCTGCAACCGGTTTCCTATAGTTGGTGCAGAGTGCGGAACCGAACTATTATGGAACCGAAAGCAACAAATGATCTTGTGAACGATAGAAGAATCATCACTTCTCTGCTAAATTATGGTACTAATATAGTTGGGCAGTAGTCTGAGAGTTGCCTTATATATTAAAATATACCAATGACTGGACGGGTTGCCAGCGAAACCACAGTGGAGCAATATCTTCCATGTTGAGCTTAACTCAAGCTGATTGGCTGCTGATTGAGTCAGTCCCACTATGGCTGGTCCAGTTGAAACAAAGGCTAGAAGGCAGAACCGCTTCTTTCAGATCAGCCAATTGGGAAATTTCAAGTTTCCTGGTGAACCGTGGCAGCGTTGGAGACATCGGTTTTGGTTGAGGGTTCGAGGGCATGTGTGCGGAAATACGACGTCGGTTTTGTAGCCGACTGTGAGTTACCACCACTTGTTTATCAGTCCTACATAAAAATTTGACCTGTGAGAGTGTATGTTCGAGGAACTGATAAGAAACCTAGTCTTATTCTTTTGTGCGCGAACCATTACTGCTGTGCACCATTACACCCCATATACACAAAAACAAAGTACCCAGAATGCACCTGGGACTTTTGCTTCAAGGCTTGAACTCCGAGGCCGTCTTTGAGAGCAGTATTTTTTCCCTCATCAAGTATTTCCTCAAAAAAATGAGGTTCCCTGTTCACAAACGCATGGTGCGCTTGCTGAAGTAGCCTTGTTGCACTTGACCTTGCTGCATTCAGTGTCGTTGGATAACACTTGTCAGTTAGATTTGTGTGACTCAGAGCTGGAAATATTCCTTCAACATAGTCCTGAGATTTGCTGTTCCACTTATAGTGGTTTAATATGGATATTTTCTAATATTTTCTAATTATAGAGTGGCCAACACAATTGTGACTTTGCATTATTATTGTATTATTTTCTAAATTTATGTTTTTAAATGCAGTCTTCATGGCTTTCTGAAGACCAGATCAAATTAGAATATTTTTTAGAATAAAATAAGACTAAGAATTTGTGTGAAGGCCTTTTACATGGTCTAGGTTAAAATGCGATTATTTTAAGGAATAGGGAGGATAAATCGACAGACAGGTTTCTTTAATAAATATTGTCTTTGATTTATTCTCCCGGTGATTTTTGAACTTCAGGACTCCTGTGGGTCCTTTGAAAGATCTATGTTGGGTGTTTTGCCCTCTACTTACTTGGGCTGCTTTTGCTATTATTGCTTTTTCACTTGGATGTTTATTTGTTGTTTTTGTTATTTAAATTGATTTATCACATGATTACAGAGACAAAAAAAACAACATTTAAACATATTTTCAGTTTTTATTTATTTATTGATTTATCCCTTTTTTTTTTTGCAGATACACATATTAGCAGGTCATCATAAAGCCACAAAACTTTGCAGAAAAGATGGTACAGTTGCACTGAAATTGCTTTTATTAACACAACTTAAAAAGAGGAAACACACCAGTTGGATCTCACTACTGTGGTTATGGAATTTGTGGTTATTCCCTCACCGCCAATTTAAAAGAAATTGCGTTAAAGTGTATGTGATGTAATAAAACGCTCAGAAAAGGGGAAAACAGAGTCACAGGTGGGTGTGTGTCTCCCTCTGGTGGCCTGACAGAGGAACAGCCCCAGGGCATTACACACGTAGACGCTTATTTAAGAGGTTTTCAACTTACGTCGACCCCCTTGTTCCATGTGTACGTTGTAACATAAATATTCAATTAAACTTAGTTGTAAATTCCCTCTATACGTTTGCTCTGTTAATCAGAATCATTCCTGGAGTATTTGATACTTACAACCTTATTTACTAACAATTTTCCCACACATTTATGAGGCCATACACAGATTTCCCTGGGGAAATAAAACCATAAATGCATTTTTTAAATGCTACATTTATAATAATACTAAAATACTTTGGTCTTTGTGAGTCAGCCCTAGGACCGTGCTTTCCGATAAGGAATCAGGATTTTTTTTTATTGCTGTATGGATAGGGGAAGCTGCTTCTGCATCTGCACACTGGCTGTGTTGCGCTGAGTGAGAACATTCCCTCAGGGCATGATGAACATCTAGGGCAGGCAGAGAAGATAAGACTCTTCTCGAATGTATGGAGACAGTAGTTTGTCTACAGTATCCACTGAGCTTGATTTACAGCCCGAGGCCTGAGTATATCAGGTGTGTTTGAATAAAATTGCTGAGTTTCTGTTCCTGTTGTAGACTGGTGAACAGTTAGAAAAAGCTGTGTCCATTGTATTTTGCTTTGACACCAATAAAAATTAAACTAACTAAAAAATAAACTGTAAAAAGTGGCTTGAAAAATGTTTCTTACTGCAGTAGAGTGCAGTGTGAAAACTGAACATGTGCATCATCGTGTAAAGTTCAGATTTATCGTGATGGCACATTTTAACCAGTCGTCAGGATTTAACAACAGTCATTTTCCTGTTACTGTTCTAATCAATCAGTCAATGAAAGAAAGTAGAGCAGGTGGGGGATGTAGAACAGACGTACGCTGGACTGGTTTGCTATTTATTTTGCTATATACTTGCATCAAATACCATTAGAAATTGAGTAATGGTGTTTAAGTCACACGTCCGTGATGCATAATTTCACATTTTCGCATTGTAGAACAATTGATCTGTATTGATTCATCGACCGATCTAATGTGTCGATCTGACCCATGAAAATCCGTGTTCATTTCACAATTCATTTTGCAGTGTTTTTTTTTTAATTAGCTGCTTTTGCTCCAAATATTCTAATTGTGAGTTGATGAAAATGTAGAAGATTGTGTGAAACTTTATCATATTTCATACTAGACACAGAAGCCAGTTTTGGAACGAGTCGCATCATAAGGTATCCCTTGTAATTTACACCCATAATCATACAACAAAATACACAATTATAATTGTTACACCTGTACTTAACAATTAGCAAGCTTGACCCATCACATCGGAGTTACCCATCACATTTCTGATGACTTCATTTGATTCTGAGTTACACACGGTGCTTGGTTGTGACTTCGCTGTTTAACGATCAGTGTAAATTGCTAAATTAGCCGACTGTGAACTTGCTGTCGCTCCTGGAGGCCGGTGTTCAGCAGGGTTTGGAAGTTCCCCTCCAACACACTCACTAAACCTGGTAATGAACAGGTGAGGTGAACCAGGCAAATCACCAAATTGATATTCACTATACTCCATTTTAAGGGCAATATGGTTGATCAGTACATGTCTAGGTGTAACTGGTAGTATCTGCACCACCTTCCTGCTGTATTAGTTCCCCCAGCTTCCAGCACAGCTGATTCTACTAAATAAAAAGCTTCCGGGGGGAAGTGTGACTGCAGCACGTGCAGGAAGTATAATACCTGCGCTCAGTGGCAAATAGGAACTGATTTCTCAGACGAGGAAAAAACAAGAAGTGCGTCTAAAGTCAGTAATGCATTACATTTATTATGATTTCTCAACCCCAACTTCCTCCGACTTCCTTCACTTCACATTATCACTGCATCCAGATTCATTATTCAGACATGTTCAGCCGTGGAAATGGTTCACAGGAGCTACGCAGTGTTTTATAGCTTCTGTGTGGTTTAAAATGGGGAAACACTTTACTTTTCAGCTCCAGTCCACACTCAGCTGTAACTCTCCTCTCTCCTGTTTCCTTTCTCTGAGATTCTCCGAGTGTGCGGTGAGCGACGAGGCTTCAGTGTTGATTGGCTCTTACTCTGTGACACGCGGCCAATCAGAACCTTCGGCAAAAGGTGAAATGTTAGCTCGGCCAATGAACCCTTATTACAAATTACGAAAGAGACAATGCAGACAAGAATGTGAATTTGTTCCTACATTCAGAGATGAGCACAACAGAACCTCCCACTTTGTACACTGATGCGCTCAGGTTATAAATGACAATTTTGAATTCTTCCATCAATCGCAGGATTAGTCTCACATCTTTGGTTATTGTGGTTAATGGCGATGTCCTTGCATCAGCTGTGACACTTTTCTCTGTAGAAAATGTATTGTTTGGGGCAATACAACGAGGAAGACTTGGAAATTGTGCCTGGCGCTTGTTTTTGAAGAGGACAGATTTGTATTCATGCAGAGGGGCGGGGCAACAGAGAGGGTCATGTTTTCATTGAAGGATTATTTTAATAAATCTGGGTTATCTAGACTGCATCAGGAAAAGGTCAGAGCTTATAAATCAGATCTTTCTGTCATTACATATTGTGCATTCTCTGTTCCTACTGCTGGGCCTGGATATAATCTTTACTGTTACAATGGCAGTAGTGTTCTAAAAAATAACTCAGGGCTATTACATATACAGAAGTATATTTTCTTCAATTGCTGGGGGTTTCCATTCTGCATTAAAAATCAAAATCATTGTGTAAATTTGTGTAAAAAATGTGTGGTTGGCATTGAAAAAACTGTGTGAGGTGTTATTTTAGAAGAAAACAACAGAACTGGCCAATCAAAACAAGTTTGTGGTTCATTTTTTGATAAATGTTGTGTAATATTCAAATATTGAGTGGATGAACTATCTCCTTCGGTTTCTCTTTGTCTTCATTTTTCTGCATTGTCCCAGAGAGATGCAGCAAGGCGGTGGTGGGTTGGCCTAATTTCCTCTCTCTTGCGGAATGCAGTGTGTTGTGCTTTTCTCATGCATAATGAAATACGCGCGTCTGTGGACACATGCACACAGTCAAGCCTCTTGGGATACACGTACAGTCAGACAGATTCTATCAAAATGTTTGTCAAAATGTCAGGATGCTTATTATTTGGCTTTGTGGTGGTGGGTGGGGGAGGGGAGTGTGGGTGGATAATGGTGGGGGGGGGGGGGGTTATTGACTAAAATGCATTTTGGATGAGTTGGCAGTCATTAGTTGGCTTTTTAAATACTGATGATGCACATTTGAAATGTTCCTACTGCTCCGCTTAAAGTAAGAAACAGCCAGACGAAATATATTTACATTTACATTTATTCATTTGGCTGATGTCCAAGGCGACTTCGAGGTACAGGAACAATCAAGCACAATATTATAAACAGGTACATCTAAAAAAATTATTTTAATATTGTGAAAATGTTCAATATTTCTTGACATTCCTTTCAGAAAGTGAAATCCATATGTTATATAGATTCATTATACATAGAGTGAAATATGTCAAGCCTTAATTTCTTGGAATTTCGATGATTATGGCTTATAGATAATAAAATCCAATATTCACTCATATACATTACTCTGTGTAATGAATCTATGAAATATATGAATTTCACTTTCTGAATGGAATGTCAAAAAATATTGAACTTTTCCCAATATTAAATTTTTTTGAGTACCTGTATATGAATGAAGAACCTCCTGAAAAGCAATTGCAAAGCAAAGATCAGTGATGGGACAGCGTCACTTGCGCTATCTCCCCAACTTCAAATGCAAACACTTCTTCTGAAGCAAACTAACATCTGTTAGCGGTTAGCCTAGTCGTCATGGTAGCACTCGATGCACCAAAACACACAGACACTGTGTATTTTAAAATAAAATGGTTGTAGAGTTTGACGATTTGTGAAATGTCAACAATGGAGATGTCTTCAAAGGAGAGGTCAGGTCACCAAACTAATTTTGAAAGGTTTTATTTAAGACGGAGAGAGAGCTTTATCAAATAGTGTTACGTTGGTAAAATTGAGGTCCTTTTTTTGTCTTTATACCCGTTTAGGCTGGTAAGGGTTTGTCATCCATAAACCAGTTGTTACCATCATACGGTTTGGTGCCAGGAAGTCTGAGTTCCATTCGGAGATTGAATATGTAATCTTAGAATGACGACTGAGTCGTCCTTAATGCTGACGACATATGGTCGTGTGTTCGGAAGCTTTAAGGTAAAAAAAAAAAGATACTGGGTATTCATCAGAGTTCTGCTGGAGTCATCAGGCCATTTGAGGCCTATTGGTGGTGAGATCTCAACAGGTCAGGATGTGAGAATTCAGGACTTGATTCTACAAGTTGATCTCCTCTAAATGCAGCATATGATCAGCTTTACTAAGTATAACCTTACAATCTGGTTGTCATATTCTGACGAGAAGAAAAAAAAACTTTCTTTGATTCTGGAAAACGGCTCTGCACTGCTCTGTCACGCAGTGATGTCAATCATCCGTCTACATGTAAATACTTTAGTATAAAATTAGCAACACTGAAATGCAAAAATTATTCGGCTTGGCTTTCTTCAAATCAGATCAGTAAACGTCAATTGCAACATTGATATTACAGACGTTGTGTGGAACTTAAATTCTGCGGTGTAGTTCTTGCATTGTGGCAGATATCAGTAAGTTCCCAATTTGATTGTTTATGCTCAACTACGGAATAATGTCACTACCAGTATAGAGCTGCAAAGGTCTTCAGGGGTGAAGTTTGATGCTTTTACTTACAGTAACGCTGCAGCTAATAACATGGGGCGGATTATCTTAGTTTTCAAACATACAGTAGGGCAAAAGAGTATTTGGAAGCCACTGATTTGGCAAGTTGTCCTACTTAAGAAGATGCAATGTCCATTATAGTTGAGACAGAATGTAAAATTAAAATCCAGGAAATCAAATTGTATGATTTTTAAATATTTATTTGAATATTGGTGCAGAAAATAAGTGATTAGCATCTACAAGCAAGAATTCTGGCCCTCACAGACCAGTTACTTCTTTTTTAAGAAGCTCTTCTATCCTATACTCATTACCTGTATTAATGGCACCTGTTTGAACTCACTATCTGTGTAAAACACACCTTCAAACAGTCAGACTCCAACCTCCACCATGGCCAAGACCAGAGAGCTGTCTAACGACACCAGGGACAAGATTGTACACCTGCACAAGACTGGGATGAGCCGATCTACAATAGGCAGCAGCTTGGTGAGAAGAGATCAACTGTTGGAGCAATTGTTAGAAAATAGAATAAATACAAGATCACTGACAATCTCGCTCAACCTGGGTCTCCATGCAAGATCTCACCTCGTGGGTACAATCTCTCTGTTCTGGAGAGCAGTTCAGCTCCAGCGCTTACTGATGGACATGAACACAGCCCAGCTTCAGAACCCCATGCTCATTTACCAAGAACATGGCCACATTTTCAGTGTCCTGGCAGACGGAAGGAGGTTGTCACTCAAGATTTTATGGTACGTGGCCCTGATTAAGAGAACGGTGGGGAAACAGCCTAGAACTACACAGGGGGAACTGGTTAATGACCTGAAGACAGCTGGGACCAAAGTAACAAAGGTTACTATTAGTAACATACTAAGTTGTCATTGATTAAAAGCCAGCACATGCCCAGGCCTGTCTAAACTTTTCTGGATGTCACATGGTCAGATGAGACCAAAATGAAACTCTTTGGTATAAACGCCATTCGCTGTGTTTGGAGGGAGAAGAATGCTGAGTTGCATTCCAAGAACATCATACCCACTGTGAAGCATGGGGGTGGAAACATTATGCTTTGGGGCTGCTTTTCTGCAAAGGGGACAGGACGACTGATCTGTATTGAGGAAAGGATGAATGGGGCCATGTATCATGAGATTTTGGGCATAAACCTCTTTCCATCAGTGAGAGCATTGAAGATGAAACGTGACTGGACCTTCCAGCATGACCATGATCCCAAACACACTGCCCGGGCATCGAAGTTGTGGCTACAAAAAAACATTCCAAGGTTCTAAAGTGGCCTAGTCAGTCTCTGGACCTCAATCCAATACAGAATCTGTGGAGGGAGATGAAAGTCTGTGTTGCCCAGTGGCAGCCAGAAAGCATCACACCTCTTGAGAAGATCTATATGGAAGAATGGACAAAATACCAGTGTGCAAACCTGGTGAAGACCAGGGAGTTTTCTTTGCCTTATCTTGCTTATTAGAGGCTTATTAGTGGATTCTGTAAAGCTCTTTAGAAAGAAACTTGACCTGACTTAAGTACAGCATGATGAGCTACAATAGATCAAACATACATCTGGCTTCCGTGTCAGTTCTCCTTGCACATAAACTCATTGGCAATTTTTATCAGGTACACCAACAGAGGCGCTTTGTAGTTTGGCATTGTATTTGGGCACCATTGCAGTTCCACTTTCTGGTATATAGTTAAACACTGTAGCCACCTGTTGATGACCAACTTTTGAATTTCTCTGTACAAATGACCACAGAGGTGCTGACAGTTTCTGGGAATCTCAGTATCTGAGAATGGTCCACTTTCCCAATACTATTTCAATTTCAATAGATGGGCCAAAGACACTTCACTAAATGTTATAAAATGAGTGTAGATGTGTGTTTTACAAAGTGTTTTAATACACTGGCAACATAATGTAGTATATTTAACCAGATTTGCTTTACTCTTATGGGTTACTGGTTTTCCATTCCTCCTAATCCAATCCCAATCACCAGTAATGCAGTATACTGTCTGTCTTTGGTGGGGTGATACTATCAGTCCATGTGGGGCAACCCCCGTCCCGCCTCTTCCCAACCCTGACATTAAAACTAACATTGTCCCATTGTTCTTCAAAGCTCTTGGTAAAATGTCAGAGCCTGTTTTCACCAGCCCCAAATTCCATCACTCCATCCCATTTCAACGCTGGTCCTGGTTGAGGACCCTGTGTGTGTAGCACTGTGTAAAATTTCAATATCAAAGCCCATGAGAAGGTGCTCAGAAGCTTAAAGACCCATTTTTGTTTGGGCTTCCTCTGGAAAAACGTGACTGCTAATGTGTCTAATGTGACTAGTGAGTGGGTCAGGCTGAACAATGTGAGCCTTTGTCACGGGCACGACAGTAATCTTTTTTTCATTGATGAAAAGATTAGAAAAGCTGCATATTTGCATTTCGCTGCATGCTTTTCTGTCTATTTTTGGAGTCTATTAATGAAAAGTTAATCGCTGCCCCGCCGTGTTTTTTGTGCTCGAGCTCTCTAGCTTTCAAGCAGCCCATAGCTTGTAGTTTTCCCATCCCGCAGTTATGAAGTAGCAAATCCAAGAGTCCAAGCAGAGGAAAGAAAGCAGTGACTTACTACTGCTCATATTAACTCCTCATGCTTGGTAGAAAAGGAAGAATTTTGAGTGCATAAAAAAATCCAACAAAACTAAAGTGCAGCAATAAGTTCAAAGCTTCCTTCCAAGTTCCTCTTGCTGTTTATCATCCTTATTGAGTCAATGTTTGTGACAAAGCAATAATTTATAATTTATTAGAACAAGAGTTTTTTTGCATATATCTGAAAATCTGAAATATTAAATTGTATGGCCTGTCTTTATCAGTTCTATGTGAGGTTCAGGCTTTGATTTATCCATGTGCTTGTGTAGCCTCATGTCTATGTTAAGCTCTTCCCTGTCATTAGCCCATTTCTTGCCACAGAGAGAAACTCATCAGCAGTGCCCAGGTGTCGGTTACTACCTAAAGAACCAGTTCCTCTCAGGTACACCCTGGTCTTCTGGGTGATGGACTACTGATGGACATGAACGCAGCTTCAGAACCCCATGCTCATTTACCAAGGACATGGCCACATTTTCAGTGTCCTGGCAGACGGAAGGAGGTTGTCACTCAAGATTTTAGGGTACGTGGCCCCGTCCATCCTCCTGTTGATGTGGTGAAGTTGTCCTGTGCCCTTAGCAGAGAAACGCCCCCAAAGCATAATGTTTCCACCTCCATGCTTGACAGTGGGGGTGGTGTTCCTGGGATCATAGTCAGAAATTGCCTTTCTCCTCAAGCACTCTTGGAATCATTCAGGTGTTCATTGGCAAACTTCAGACGGGTCTTCACATGTGCCTTCTTGAGAAGGGGGACTTTGTGGGCACTGCAAGATTTGAATTCATTACGGTGTAGTGCAAGCATGCCCATCTCCGGTCCTGAAGGGCCAGTTTCCAGGTTCAGGGAATGTGTTTGAGGAAGGGAACCACCAGACTGTTCAGGATACCGGCCCTCCAGGACTGACTTTGGGCACCCCTGGTGTAGTTTGTTACCAATGGTTTTCTTGATGACATCCTTCTGCCTTGAGATCATTGACCCCATGTGGTGAGATCTTGCGTGGAGCCCCAGACCCAGGTCAATTAATGGTCATTTTGTGTTTCTTCCATTTTTGAACAATTGCACCAACAGTTGGCTCCTTCTCACCCAGCTTCTTGCTTATGGTTTTGTTACAATCTTGTCCCTGACATCCTTAGACAGCTCTTTGGTCTTGCCCGTGGTGGAGAGGTTAATTGATTGATTGAGTCTGTGGACAGGTGTCTTTTATACAAGTGACTAGTTGAGACAGGTATGTTTAATGTGGGTGACCAGCCTAACTGGTGTGTGGGAGCCAGAATTCTTAATGGTTAGTAAGGGATCAAATACTTATTTCAATGCAAATCAATTTATATATTTTATATAATGTGATTTTCTGGATTTTGTTTTTGATATTCTATCTCTGGCTGTTAAAATAAACCTACCTTTAAAATTATAGATTGTTCATTTCTTTGTCAGTGGGCAAACTTACAAAATCAGCAAGGGGTCAAATAATTATTTCCTCCACTATATTTATCAACCTAAAATAAAGTCTAGCATAAAAACTGAATACAAATGAAATAAATAAAATAAAACAAGTAGAATAAATACACAAGCACTGAGTAGCTGGCAAAGGTGGCATTAAGAACATTCCCAATAGTAGTAGTGATAGGTCAGTACTATGTTACACTAATTTGCCAGTAAAGATTTATCTATTTGCTCAGTATAATTGCAACAGTATTGCACATTATGCCATGTTATCAGTTTTATAATAAGTGGAAATATTGCACAATGAAACAGTAAAACAGCAGAAAGAGCATATTGGACATTCAAATTTACATTGTAATGTAATGAGTAATGAGTTATTGTGTGGGTGACAGTGAGAGGAGTCTGACAATCCTGACAATTAATTAGTAAAAAATAGAATTGGTTCTGACATCAACAACTTCAATGAAATGTCACCAGCTGTGTCTAAAATGCACAGATACATGTACTATATCTTACTGAAAGTTTTATCTCTTCCCCACAATAAAGTTTTATTGGCACCTGTAACCTGGTTTTATATTATGTCTCTCTGACTATGTTTTTAAAGTGTTACACCATCTCAGTCCAATCCAGTCAACAGTGGTGTTCCTCAGGGCTCTGTTCTGGGCCCTCTTCGATTTACTTATCTCCTACCACTTTGCAATATTTATAGGGAATTTGATTTTTTATTTAGTTGATATACTGATGATACTTATCAGCCTTTCTATACCTTTTCTGATTGATCGGCCTCCATTGCCATTGTTTGATTTCTTGTCTTCTACTTAATAAGCTAAAGTGAAACACTCTTATAGTCACAACATCTGTTTTTGAGTTGATAGCATTTCCTTGGCAGTTTCAAAGTTTCTTTCTTTACTCAGGTTAGGAGTTTGGGTGTCTACATTCTTTCAAAACATGCATTTTAACCCAAAGTGATTAGTTCACCTTTGTAATATGGATTATCTTTGTCTTCAGGCTTCAGTTGGTTCTAAATCTGATCAACAGAACAGCATACATCACCCTGGCCCTCTTTGGAATTCAATGGCTCTGTATTTAACATTTAAACCTCTCTGCACATTTCTAATGTGCTTTGTGTATTATAGCACCCCCTCAAATGTTTCAGCAGACCAAAGCCCAAGAAGGTGGCAAATCTTGGATGCATGTAATTTGATGAGAAGATCTGTTTCATTGGTCACCAACCCTGGTCCTGGAAATCTATCTTCCTGCTTTTAGCAACCACAAGGTATTGCAGCATGTTTCATGCAGATTGGAGTCTAATTCTATTTCAGTGGTCCCAAACCACCGGGCCGCGGACCGATACCAGGCCGTACTGGGCCAGGGACCGGTACCAGACATTACAAAAAATATATATTTTTAAATACGATCTCAAGTATGTTTGAGGCGGCAACTTTGATGAAAATCATGGCAGAAAACCCTGAGATCACCACAACAGCACTGAAAACTTATTCTGAAAGGACCGTTTACGTGTTACCATAGCGACCAGAGTGCGTGAGGGGCAGAGGAGGACGTTACTCTGATTGTTGTTAGCGCATTTCAGAAAGACGCTGCTAATAAAGTTACATAATTACACAGTGGATTTACGTTTATTATTATATTTACAAAATGCCACAGTTTTTGTGTTGGTCGTATCATTTCATTTTGTTGTTTTTATCCGTGACACCTCAAACGCCAGTCCGTGAAAATATTGTCTGACATTAAACCGGTCCGTGGCGTGAAAAAGGTTGGGGACCGTTGTTCTACTTCAAAGCAGATGTTTATTAGGATGGATGGTGACCACTGATCTATTCTGCATCACTAGCTTTATTACAATACATTTTTTGCTGTACATTACCAGATAAGCTGGGATAAGCTTCACATAAGCACTTCTTCATCTGCCACACGCTTAATGAGCCATTGTGCTTCAGTTTCAGCCATTCTCACCAAGTTCACTCAACCAGTGCACCTGAAGATTACACATAATACTTCAACTGTATCAACTTGGTCAATGTGGTTAAACCCAACTCAGTGACCCATTGTCAGTTGGCCTGTCCCCAGGATGCCTCCCACTCAGCAAAACTGCTGTTGAATCTTTCACACTTTACGGGTCATTTCCGGACACAGATTAAACATACTCTCAAACTTAATTACACCGTCAAATGGCATTCTCTTCTAGAAGACCCCTCCTGGTCCAGGACTAGATGTGATCTGTGAGCGGAAACCCAGCTCCTGGTGTTAGGAGACATGGAATAATCTGCACTGCAGGAACCAGCGGTCAAGCACACAGAAATCAAAGAGACGCCAAATGTCAGGGTTAAGGGTCAAATGTTTCATTGTGCTGCATGCAGATGTACGCCTTGCCTTTTGGACCATGGAAGTGACCTTACTGGGTTATTATCTATGCAAATCCTATGAGAAATGTGGCCATTGGGACCAATAAGAGTGAATTACTCTTGTCAGTGAGTGGGCAGTGTGAGGGAATATTGAGTCCACCCAGTTAGCAATAAATAGCCACTTCTCTGTAGGAATGTGAAGAGAATTAGGGCTGAAATTGCTTTTCTGTATTAAAAATTCTGCTTTTGCATGAATCTACCGCACCCTCTTGACACAGGAGACAACGGGACACTCCTAACACCTGCTCATGGGATCATAAGTGTAATTTTAGGCTGTTTCCAACACATGCAAGTGCCTGATTATGTCTCTGAAAGTGACCTGAAGCAGTCTGTTGAAAATCTTCTACATATTACTTACTGCTGAAACTGGACAAACATAGTACTACTATGTAGAAAAATAGATAGTCTGGCCACTATGCACCTTTCACAATAAATAAGGATCATTCAGTAATTGTTTGTGGCGTGATAATAGAAATATAATTCAATTTTTTTATTTTTTTTTATTTTCTCTCTATATTTTTTTCTTTAATCTGCAAAATCAATGCAGTCACCAGACACTTACAATATATCAGCTGAAAGTTTTGATTGGAAACTATATGGTTACATTGCAGAATTACAGACTTTTTTATTCTGTGCACAGCTTTGTTACAAACATTTTTCATATGGCTGACATGTAAACAAAGTTATTAAGAATGGTTTAATTTGAAATGATTCATAGTAGAGAAAGTCACTGACTGATTTCTTTACTAAGATCAGAGACCAATGCATCTATATGCATGAAATGTATATAAATGAAGTGACTATTTGTCATTATGAACACACCATCACACTCCCAATGTACAACAACGAAATGTAACCTTTGCATTTAACCAAGTCTCGTGCAAAGTGGGCAAAATAAAAGTTTTAAAAATACAAAATTCGAAGTTCAACACCTTCAATGCCTTTTTCACGTCTTCACCATTTAATTAAGCAGATTTGTCTTTAAGTAAATCACTAGCACTACTGGCTTCACTTTCTATGGCTGGGTAAGAGGGCCCACAACATGATGCTAGTTAGCATGGGTGTCTGTCAGCTAACGTAGCAGGTCTCACAGTTAGCATCCTCCTTAATGCGCATTACACTGTCCAAGGACATTGCCTTAGCGTCAGATTAAACAGAAGCGATGGTGCTTCACATGACTTGGAGGAAGCATGTGTTAGGCTTCAGCCTCCCAGTGTTAGTGGTATTATTTAACAAAGTTAGCATTAGCTAGCATACAATACTGGGGACGACAAAATTTGGCAGAAAATTATTCCAAATAAATAAATAAATACATTTTAAAATGAATTAATTTATGAATAAATACAAACATACAAACTGTTTAGTAGAAGTGGTTGTGCTGAGAGCAGGAGCAACACCAGAAAATCAGGTCAGTGGTTGTTCAAGTCCAGGGTTGGGAACCATTAGTGTAGGGAACTTGAGGTGGTTTCTCAGATCGGGATTAACCCTAATTCTATGTTCCTTTAGGCTTAGTCCGTGTCCAAGAAACCAACTATAAATATTTTTAAATAGAATATTTAATGCCTTTTCCAGAGCAGATAGTTTTAGGAAAGCTGCATGTCCCTGACACCAAAACTGAGTCCTGTTAATAAGTCATGACAGCAGGTTATTAAACATCCAAGATTATGATTGCATGCGCAGAGATGATGGTAGAGTCTGACAGTCAAAGAGAGCAAAGAAAGTTACGCATTTCAGAACTTTATGCAATTGAGAAGAGAATTTTTCTGACCGGTTGTTGAAAGGTTGCTTAGCTGCTTAGCTATCAACACCCTGCTAAAATCTTAATATGGAGGAACGATTAGGAGATAATAGAATGCTCAGAAAAGCCTCAGGCTCTGGCCATGAATCACTGACTGCCTTGTCCAGTTCAAGGCCACTCAGATATTCTCCAGTTTTGAAGCTCTTCCAGAACATAGAGTGGCCTGAAGAGGATCGCTTTGGAGAAGCAGATGATGACTTGCCCTCTTTAAATTCTGGTGAAGAGGTTTTTTCTCGTTTCCGCTGGGCTGCAAGCCCTTCCCCCCAGCTTTGTTGTCTTTGTTCTTCTCGTCTAGACGAACAGTGGCTGTGTGACTTTCGAAATGTTTGAGTTCTTCCTCACAGAAGCTCGTGGGAAACGTCAAAAAAGCGCAGTTCAGGAGGCAGCAGTGTGCAAACGGCCTATAAACTTTCCACTGATATTTCATTTATAATGGTTGTGTGTGTGTTTGTTTTAAAAGGCCATATTCGCTCAAACTGCAGCTTCTGAGCAGAATTTATAATGCCAACACTGAATTCATTACCGGCTTTATATAAATCACACATGGGTGCAGGCTGCTTCCATTTTCATAAAGTATGGCATTTCTGACTATATTCATGCTGTGAATAGAGTTTATATTTGTTACGGAGGCTGTATACTATATTTTTATTGTATTTATTATTTCCTGAGGCCCATTGATGATGTCCATGTGGTTTTATGAACAGCATATTTATTTTTTACATAACTGTTTCTAACCTTATTTCTATATCTGCTTCATTTAAACTGGCTGTTTAGTGTTACTATGCCTTTTAAGACTGATATATGTAAATTACCTCTGTTCTAACTGGCTGCACTATTGAGCCTTACTCTGAAATTTGGCCTAAACTCACCTTATTCTTAAAGGACCTGGCTAAATTGGAAAAGGCTAAGGACATACTGTGATGTAATGTTTTATTTTGGTGATTTTTATATAACTAATATTAATATTAATATAGATATTGTGTTTCTCTGCTGAAATAACCTACTCTCCATCTGCAATGTCTAATTCCAATGGTGTGTTTTCCCAATGCTAATATCTCCCCATAGATTATTTCTCTGTAAAAATGAGTTTACGATGCTATTTTATGATTTCATAAGAAGGTATGGTTACACCTCCAAATTAAATGATTGACAGGCTGGTTTGGAAGAGCCCAAAAACAACATCTGCCGCTCACTTCTTTGGGGTCATGATATTGGGCAGTGATGACCTAGAGGTTAGGAACTTGCTCTTGTGATCAGAAAGTTGCAGGTTCAAGTACCGGCCCAGGCACCACTGCGCTGGGCTTGAGCAAAGTGCTACACTGTTCCCCAGGTTCTGATGATAATTGCAGAGGCTGTTTGTGGTGCAGTTTGTGCAATGAGGAGTGTCACAATGATGAATAATGATTTTAAAAATGGAGGTCATTTGCAGTGGTGTTTGTCAAGTGAGTTTGTTCTATTATTGTTTTGTTGAAAGAAGAAGAATAGAAGAGGGCAGGTCTACAAAATGAGTAGGTGAACCCCTACATCATTAATTCAAAGGAAAGACAAAGATAGCAGAATAGAACTGAATGCAGAAATGGAGTTAAATAATGAGGAAAATAATTATTTAATGTGGGCTAATTATTTGTAAGTGCTGGATTGATTTCATCAGCCTCATCGATGATGTATATACACTGAACGAAAATATAAATGCAATCCTTACAATTTTGCTCCCATTTTGCTGAACTCAAAGATCTGAAACATTTTCTAAGTCCACAAAAGACCCATTACTCTCAAATATTGTTCATCAATCTAATCTGTTAGTGAGCACTTAGTCTGCTCACAATAAAAGGCCACTCTGAAATGTGCAGTTTGATCACAGCACAAGGCCACAAATGTCACAACATTTGAGGGAGCGTGTGATTGGCTACTGACTGCAGGAATGTCTACCAGCTGTTGCCCGTGAAATTAATTTTCATTTCTCTACTATAAGCATCTACAAAGGCGTTTCAGAGAATTTGGCAGTACATAAAAAGGGCCTCACAACCGCAGACCATGTGTAACCACACCAGCCCAGGACCTCCACATCCAGCATGTTCACCTCCATGATTGTGTGAGACCAGCCACCCAGATGCTGCAGCAACAATCGGTTTGCAGAACCAAAGAATTTCTGCACAAACTGCCCTATTTTCTATGACTAAGAAGATTAAGTTGAATTTATGCTGATTGTTCCTGTACCTGGAAGTTGCTTTGGACAAAAGCGTCAGACAAATGAATAAATGTAAATGTAAACAATCTGTCAGAAATTGTCTCAGAGAAGCTCATCTGAGTCGTCCTCATCATGGTCTAGACCTGACTGTAGTTTGTTGTCATAACACAACTTGAGTGGGAAATGTTTGACTGAGACATTGGAGAGGCATCCTGTTCATGGATGAGTCCCGGTTTTCATTGTTCAGTGCAGATGGCAGACAGCATGTTTGGCATTGTGTGGGTGAGTGGTTTGCTGACGTCAACGTTGTGGATGGAGTTGCCCATGGTGGAGGTGGGGTTAAGGTTTGGGCAGGCATATGTTATGGAGAATGAACACAGGTGCATTTTATTGATGGAATTTTGAATGGACAGAGATACCATGACGAGATGCTAAGGCCCTTTTTTCTTGTGCCAATCATCGACCATTACTTCATGTTGAGAATGATAATACAAGAACCCATAATGCAAGGATCTGTACACAATTCCTGAAAGCAGAAAAGTTTCCAGTTCTCGCATGGCCAGCAGACTCACCGGACAAGTCAACCATTGAGCATGTTTGGGATTGTCTGGAGCAACGTATACGACAATGTGTTCCAGTTCTTGTGAATATTCGGCAACTTCACACAGTTATTGAAGAGGAGTGGACCAACATTCCACAACCTGATCAACTCTATGTGACAGAGATGTGTTGTACTGCATGAGGCAAATGGTGCCAACCCAGATACTGACTGGTTTTCTGACCCTTAGCAAGATTAAACTGTGCACATTTCAGAGTGGCCTTTTGAAAATGGCACCTGTTTGAACTCGTTATCTGTATAAAAGACACCTGTCCACACCTTCAAACAGTCAGACTTCAACCTCCATCATGGCCAAGACTAGAGAGCTGTCTAACGAGGTAGTCCATGGTGGATTTTAAGGTGTGTTTAGGATCATTGTCCTGTTGTAGAAGCCATCCTCTTTTCAGCTTCAGCTTTTTTACAAATGGTGTGATGTTTGCATCTAGAATTTGCTGGTATTTAGTGGAATCCATTCTTCCCTCCACTCGTGCAATGTTTCCTGTGCCACTGGCTGCAACAGAACCCCAAAGCATGATAAATCCACCCCAATCTTGGATTTGATTGGCAAGGTGTTCTTTTCATGAAATGCTCCTTCTTTTTTACTCCAAACATGACTTTGCTGATTGTGGCCAAAGAGTTTTATTTTAACTCTCAGTCCACAGCACTTGTTTCCAAAATGCATCAGTTCTGTTGCATACTTCTGACATTGGATTTTATAATGGGGACGCAGGTAAGGTTTTCTTCTGATGACTCTTTCATGAAGGACAGTGGAACGGTGCACCACCACTCCTGAGTCTGCTAAATCTTCCTGCAGGTTTTTTGCAGTCAAATGTAAATTTTGATCTGTCTTTCTGACCAGCATACGAGCAGTTCTTTCCAAGAGTTTTCTTGATCTTCCAAATCTCATTTTGACCTCCACAGTTCCTCTGAACTGCCATCTTTTAATTACATTTCTCACTGTGGAAACTATAAGCTGACAATGCTTTGCTATCTACTTGTAGCCTTCTCCTTCATTGTGGACATCAATAACTTTCATTTTCAGAGTCTTACACAGCTGCTTAGAGGAATCCATGCTTGTTGAGTGTCCACAAGTGTGTGCACAAGGTTTGCAGAGTCAACTTTGATCTCTTAGGGTGTCTTAACTTTGGCACAGTGCAATAATATTGTTTTTATTTTTTATGGCACTTTATTTTCAACTTATGGAAGGCTTAAATCAAAATATGCATCAATGTTTGTATTTTTTTTCCAAGTTTTAGAGAGAATGTGTTAGAATATTTTCAATAACAAAATCACCAAAATCTGTTGTTTATTAAAGGGTGGCCAAACCTTTGCATAAGCCTGTGTATATCTACTCTACTCACAAAAACTCACAAAAAACTCACAAAAAAAAAAAAGGGGATATTTAGCTTTCGGGTAAAATTTCAGGATGAACCTAAAATACACTATAACCTTCACAGGTGAACTTAATGTGACCTTCCCTAAACTTTTGAATGCACATGTACTTTTACACAACTTGCTGTTCTCTAACAAGGAGCTTAATGGCAAAATTCACAACAGGTGTTTGATCCATGAATCGACCAATACAGTTCCTGGATCAATCAGAATCAGTATTTAAACAGTCCTCCTCATCATGCTGTTCACATTTTGACATCATGAGACCAAGATAACACCTAACAATTAATCACCAGCAAGTTGCCATTGCGGAGTTTCAAACAGGTTGTTTTCAGACGGAAGTGGCCACTGAGCTCAGAGCTTCAGCAGGTTGCAACAGAGATACAGAGAGACTGGACGAATCACAGAAAGGCATAGAAGTGGACATCCTTTGGCCACTTCCCTCACTGAGCTTCATTGTGAACAGTGCCCTGCAGAACCGGATAATGAATGCCACTCAACTCCAGGCACATTTAATCGAGATGAGAGGAACCCAAGTGTCATGTCAGACCATTCGAAATCGTTTACATCAGCGTGGTTAGACGACCTGCAAGGGAACCTGTCCTCACCACCATTGTCTTGCATGAGCCAGTATTTACTTTGGACGAGGGACCAGCGGCCTCAGTGCTGTTCAGTGCTGTCGATTCATGTTGAGCAGGAACAATGTTGCAGATGTCAAGAAGAGCACTATATATCAGCTTTGGTGGTGGTGGTGTTACAGTGTGAGCATGTGTGTCTAGTCCAGGGGTCAGCAACCATTACTATCAAGAGCCATGTTGACCCCTCTTTAGCTAATGATATATAGTCTGGAGCTGCAAAACATAACACAGCGGATAAACTTCACTTTTTTATTTTACCTGTTACAATAACTGAATGTGACAAACAGAACTACTTTGAAATAAATTACACACTGAACTATAATGTCAGATTATCAACTCAAACTCCTAGATAACTGTATGACAAAAAAATAAAGATATATATATATATATATATATTTTTTTTTTTTTACATTTATTTTTTATTTTTTTAATTAATTTATTAATTTATTTTATTATTTTTTATTTTTATTTATTTATTTTTTTTGTCAGGGCCACACAGAGCCACAAAAAGAGCTGTGCCAACCCCAGAACTGCTCTACACTTTGTGAATGGTACAGTGATGCCCTCATACTACCTGAATAACATCATTAATCCAGTCATTGTGCCCATGCATGAACAACACAAGCCTAATTTCATCTTCATGAACGACAATGCTTCAGCTCTTCAAAGAAGCATCATTAGGGAACGGCTGCTGGAGATTGGGGAACCTCAAATTAAGTGGCTGCACATTTTTATAAGAACTGAATCTCATAAAAAACCTATAGGATCGATTGAGTTGCTATGTAGAGGTTTGTAACTCTGTACCTCGGAACCTCAATAACCTGAGGTTCCTTCAAGAAGAGTGGGATGCCGACTTGTGAACAGCATGAGACCTCGTTGTCAAGCTGAGAAAATCACCATTGCATGCTTCTACTTAAACAGCCTACTTTCATTATGTAATATCACTGTAGTGTGAACTTTTTACGTTTTCCATACATTTTAGCCAAAAGCAAAATATTCCCAACTTTTTGTGAGTAGTGTATATATTTAAAGTTGGCTCAACATCAATTGTGCCTTTATATGGGAAAAGAACTTTTCAGATATTCCATTATTCATTCATTCATTTTCCTAACCACTTATCCGATTTGGATGGTAGGGAGGCTGGAATGGATCTGGCAACCATTCACATTTGCACATGGGCAAATAAGAGTATCCAATCAGCCTACATTTACATTTTACATTTACATTTATTCATTTGGCTGACGCTTTTATCCAAAGCGACTTCCAGGTTCAGGAAACAAT
>JBBIGC010065484.1:0-10891 GCA_037576955.1 Lepidarchus adonis
ACGACACCAGGGACAAGATTGTTCATCTGCACAAGACTGGGATGATCCGATCTACAATAGGCAGCAGCTTGGTGAGAAGAGATCAACTGTTGGAGCAAATATTAGAAAATGTAATAAATACAAGATCACTGACAATCTCCCTCCACCTGGGGCTCCATGAAAGATCTCACCTTGTTAGGTACAAATGATCTTCAGAAAAGTGAGGAAACAACTCAGAACAACACAGGGGAACTGGTCAATGACCTGAAGACAGCTGGGAGCACAGTAACAAAGGTTACTATTAGTTACACACTATGTCGTCATGGATTAAAATCCTGCTTAAGCAGCACATTTCCAGTCCCATCTAAAGTTTGGACCATCTGGATGATCCAGAGGAGGATTGGGAGAATGTCATGTGGTCAGATGAGACCTAAATGGAATTCTTTGGTATAAACCCCACTCACTGTGTTTAGAGGGGGAAGAATGCCGAGTTGCAGCCCAAGAACACCATACCCACTGTGAAGCATGGGGGTGGAAACATTATGCTTTGGGGCTGCTTTTCTGCAAAGGGGACATGATGACTGATCCATATTAAGGAAAGGATGAATGGGGCCATGCATCATGAGATTCTGGGCAAAGACCTCCTTCCATCAGTGAGAACATTGAAGATGAAACATGGCTGGATCTTCTAGTATTACAATGATCCCAAACACACCACCCAGGCAATGAAGGAGTGTCTTCATAAAAAGCATTTTAAGGGTCTGGAGTGTTCTAGTCAGTCTCTGGACCTCAATCCAATACAGAATCTGAGGGAGTTGAAAGTCTGTGTTGCCCAGCGACAGCCCCAAAACATCACAGCTACTGAGGAGATCTGCATGGAAGAATGGACCAAAACACCAGATACAGTGTGTGCAAATCTGGTGAAGACGTTTGACCAACCAACATTACATTACAGTATTGAGGTGAAATTGACCAAATACTTATTTTCTGCACCATTATACAAATAAATTCTTTAAAAATCATACAATGTGATTTCCTAGATTTTTTTCATTTTATATTTCACAGTTGAAGTGAACCTACAATCAGAGGAGGACAAAGTACCTAATTTCATTACTAAAGTGAAAGTATAGATACCACTAGTCAAATGTTACTCCAATGCAAGTAAAAATCAAACAGTCAAATTTTCTTGAAAGTGAAAGTAATAATGCACTTGCTTCCAAAAATACTTAAGTATTAAAAGTACAAAAGTAAAAGATTTATGGTAGGAGTTTCCACACTTTTTTGGCTTGCAAGCTACTTTTAAAATGACCAAGGCAAGAGCATCTACCAAGAATATAAATGATATGTTTGTTTGGCCATTAGATTACTCCGATGATGTCTTAATCTCTAAACTGAATGGAATTGCATAGTCCAGTTTCTTAGCTTTTAGTTTATTAAGTACGTTTTAATGAACAGTTTGATTTTGGTCTCAGATTTGGTACAGTTCCATCACAATTTTTTATACACTTTTTTAATTAGGAGAAATAAACTGGACGCCACTAACTAGGTGATTTGTTGGCTGGAGTTTTGCAGTAGCTCATGCGATTGACCGAGCATGTGCGGTGACGCTTGTTGCAAGAGGTCTCACATTGGCTGTACTGGCTGTCAATCAACTGCCAAACGCCACAGTGAGGATCATTATTATTATTTAAAAAAACATCCGTTTTTTTAAATAATATGCGAACTACCCCACACTTCCTGTACTGTAGTGTATTCGGTGGTTTGTGATTCACTCGTTTTTTCCGTTGCGTGGTCTCACGTGTGCGGTACAGTACATTTTGAAAAGCAGGGTTCCGTAATCAACTCGTTCTGAAAGTAACAATTAACGAGAACCTTGACAGAAATAAGTAAAAAAGTATGTTTTTTCATTCAAATGTAGTGAAGTGAAAGTTAAAAGTTTCCAAAAAATGACTAGTGAAGTACAGATTCCCCAAAACTGTACTTAAGTACAGTACTGAAGTAAATGTACTTTGTTACTGTCCACCTCTGCCTTTGATGAACATTACTGACCCCTCTCATCTTTTTAAGTGGGATAACTTGCAGAATCGGTGGCTGCCAAAAACTTTTTAAGGATCTCTGATATTTATTTATATATCATTTAATATAAAATATTTAATCTATTATGTTTAATAATTTTCTAAAGGAAATTTATAAAGATCGTAAGAAGTTTTCAGAGCAGGTATTTAAAGTCGCCTCATCTGACCTGGTCAACATGGGCATCAGTGTGGTCAGCTACACTCTCAAAGATGTTCATGACGATCAGGTGTGTATGTACGTTTTTACTCTATATGTAGTTTAAAAAATGTTAATATTGCAGGATTTGTGAGTGTTTATTCCCTCTTGTCAGGATTACCTCCACTCTCTGGGAAAAGCTCGTACAGCTCAGGTGCAGAAGGATGCTCGTATTGGTGAGGCCTTAAACAAAAGGGATGCTGTAATTAGGGTGAGACCCCACAACTTCTCTCCCTCTGTCTCTTTGATAAAGTTGTGATTTAATTATGTTTGTTGATTAGTTCTGGATCACAAATGCCACACTAGCTCTGTCCCAAGGTATTTGACACTCCACCCTTCCAGAGAATCTGTTCCACTTCTTCACAACCCAGTGCTAGTGCACTTGATTCCCCTTGAGCCACAGCTACTCGTTGGGCCTGGTGTTGGGCCTATGTCCAGCCACTTCAGAGCGCCCCATTCTATTCTGCAACTGAAAACCATTTGTAATAAGAGGGTCAAAGAAGTGTAATTCCCTAATGAAAAGGTATATAGTCTATAGGATACAGAATATATTTTACCATTTATACATTATGCTTGTTAATTCCAGTGGAAAGGTGTATTCCTGAGTGTTCACAAATGTGGCTCCTTGCTACAAGCATTGTTAACTACACAAGGTTTCTGTGTCTCTAGCTCAGAATCAGAAAAACATTACTGTCTCTGAGGAAATTGCTTGTGTAGTGACTGCACATAGAGACAGTGACATAAAATAACACACATCGCATGATAAAAATACAAAGGTAACGCTACAGGTAAAGTCTAGGATGGAGTAAGAATGAAATACTGTGATAGAGACTGTGATTTTAATGAATACAATAAAATAAGAGAAATAGAATAAATGATAATAATTGCACTTGTGTTCAGACTGGTAGTGAGTATATTGCACATTGAAGTTAGTGATGAAGCAGCAGGTAAAATAGCTCAGACCAAAGATTCCTTTTTAATTTTACAGTATACCTCCATTGTCTTTTGTAGGAGGCTCATGCACTGCAGGAGAAGGTTTCCGCCCAGTACATGAATGAAATTCAGATGGCTAAGTCTCAGAGAGACTTTGAACTGAAGAAAGCTGCCTATGACATTGAGGTCAACACCAAAAAAGCAGAGTCGGAAATGGCTTACCAGCTTCAGGTAAATACTACATCATATAGAGTTCAAAAATCTAAATATAACAAGGAAAAACACATGTACTCACTCATGATGAAAGATGATTTCCAGTCAACGCTAGGCCCTGCAGAATGGAAATAGGAGCAAGCAATAGTATAGTGCCTTTAGTTTTGTGAACCTTTGCTTAAAAATGACCTTAAACATTGTGAGATGTGGATAAAGTGAGTAAAGAACCCAGTTAAACAAATGAGACAGATATTACTCTTGACCTTTTATTTATCCTGTAGATCTGCGAGTGGCAAAATTATGTGAACCTTTGCTAACAGTGTTAATAATCAGTCAGGTGTATCAACTTGGATGAATTTTAGCCTATTCCTCCAAAAAATGGCTTTAAATGATGTTGATGGGTTTTCTAACAATAACTGCTTTCTTCAAATCTTTTAATAATATTACTATTGGGTAAAGGTCAGAACTTTTGATTGGCCATTTCAGAACTTAATTTTTATATTATTATGTGGTAGAATGTGCTTAGGTTTGTTGTTCTGCTATATATCTCACTTTCACTTGAATTCCAAAAAAATAATTTTTTGTGTTGACCAATCATTTTATAGTAGAAATGAGGAAAGAGGCTGGCAGTAATGTCTGGACTTGTTTTGAGAAGTTTAATAAAGCTTTTGTTGATAATTTTTGATTTCCTCTAATCCATCTTTCAAATTCTCATCATTTTCATTCTCTTATGAAATGTAATGTAGAAAATGACCTTTTCAAATCTTAGCCTCACTTTCTGATGTTTGTACTAGGTGGCAAAGACTAAGCAACGTATAGAGGAAGAGAAGATGCAGGTGCAAGTGGTAGAGCGCACCCAGCAGATCACTCTGCAGGAGCAGGAGATCACACGCAAAGAGAAGGAGTTGGAGGCCAAGGTCAAGAAACCAGCAGAGGCCGAACGATATCGTCTGGAAAAGCTGGCAGAGGCAGAACGGTAGGTAGGAGGTGTCTACAGGTTTAGATGACAGCTGTTTTTTTTTCACCTTCTTTATTAACCCTCCCCACTTCCTTTTTTTGTAACATACAGTCTTCAGCTCATCATGGAAGCAGAAGCTGAGGCTGAGTCCATTAGAGTGAGTAAACAACAGGCTTTCAAGCTCCACTCGGTTGTTGGGTATCACTTAACAGCATCAAGGCTGTTCTTCCAAAACAGTTACTCCATTTTAAAGTCATGGATACTGTGCAGAGATCTAATTTAAGTAGAGTATTATAGTATGTATAATTTCGATGTATACATCTTTATTTGTGATGTATTTAATATACAAACCATGAAGCAGAAGTTACGTCCCTCAGGTGAGAGGAGAGGCAGAGGCCTTTGCTGTGGAAGCCAAAGGACGTGCAGAGGCAGAGCAAATGGCAAAAAAGGCTGAAGCCTTCCAGCAGTACAAGGAAGGCGCCATGGTGGACATGTTACTGGAGAAACTGCCACTGGTGAGTTAAAAAGTGGACTTTCTACAGAAGCATTCATCACGAGTTGTTCAAACAACATAAGCAAACTGTATAAATAAAACATTCAAATGGTATAGATACAAATACTAATATAATAAATAAGTTCGTTTTTGATAAAATAGTTTTTGATGTGACAGCCTTAATACAGGGGAAATACATACAAAGTGTTTGCCTTGATTTCTTATTTATTTCTATGTTTGTCGCACTTAAATGTTTCACATCATCAAACAAAAAAAAGACAACACAAGTAAAAACAAAATGCAATATTTAACTGAAGGATTTTTTTCTTCAGTTTTAAAGGGAAAAAATCCAAACCTACATGGCCCTGTGTGACAAAGTGATTGTCCCCCCTGTTAAAACATAACAGTGGTTCATCACATCTGAGTTCAATATCTGTAGCCACACCCAGGTCTGATTACTGCCACACCTGTTCTCAATTAAGAAATTACTTAAATAAGACACTGCCTGGCAAAGTGAAGTTCCTGTCCCTGGAAGTCGCTTTGGACAAAAGCATCAGCCAAATGAATAAATGAGTAAATGTAAATGTAAATGTGAAATAGACCAAAAGATCCTCAAAAGCTAGACATCATGCCGAGATCCAAAGAAATTTAGGAACAAATGAGAGAAAGTAATTGAGATCTATCAATCTGGAAAATGTTATAAAGTTATTTCTAAAGCTTTGGGATCCAGAGAACCACAGTGAGAATCATTATCCACAAATGGTGAAAACATGGAACAGTGGTGAACTTTCCCAGGAGTGACCAAAATTACCCCAAGAGCACAGTGACGACTCATCCAAGACTCACAAAAGACCCACAACAGCATACAAAGAACTTCAGGTCTCACTTGCCTCAATTAAGGTCACTGTTCCATAAGGAAGAGACTGGACAAAAATAGCCAAGAAGAAAACCACTGCTAAGCAAAAGTTTTCATTCTTAATTTTGCTTGAAAACATCTTGATGATACCCAAGTCTTTTCAAAATACTCTCTGGACTGACGAGACAAAAGTTTAACTTTTTGGGAGGTGTGTGTCCCATTACATATTGCATAGAAAAAGAAAAAGTTATTTTCTTTCAGAAAAAGAGCATCTTAGCAACAGTAAAACATGGTGGTGGTAGTGTGAAGGTCTAGGGCTGTTTTGCTGCTTCAGGACCTGGAGGACTTGCTGTGATAAATGGAACCATGAATTCTGCTGTCGACCAAAAACTCCTGAAGGAGAATGTCTAGCATCTGTTTGTGACCTCAGGCTGAAACTTTGGAGTGGCATAGTCAAAGTCCTGACCTGAATCCTATTGAGATGCTGTTGCAAGAAATTTAAAAGGCAGTTCATGCTCAAACCATCCAATGTGGCTGAACCACAACAAGTGGGCTAAAATTCCGCCATAGTGCTGTAAAAAACTCATTGCAAATTATTGCAAATGGTTGATTGCAGTTGTTTCTGCTAAGGGTTGCTCAACCAGTTATTAGGTTTAGGGGGCAATCACTTTGTCATATAGGGCCATGTAGGTTTCTATTTTTTATCTATTATATATTATTTTTTTTATCCCTTATTATATTTTATATAACAAAAAATGCATTTTGTGTTTACTTGTTCTCACTTTGCCTCTTATTTAAATTTGTTTGATGATTTGATACATATAAGTGTGACAAACATGGGAAAAATAAGAAATCACTTTTTCGCACCACTGTAGTACAAAATATGTGTGTAGGTCATACACCAGTTCTTTGTGTACATAATACTGTACATTTGAATGGCTCTTTGGGATATGGATGCATTGGAGACAAGCTTATAGTATAGGACTTTATGACTCTGGTTTTGTCTTTTAAAGTGCAAATTTTAAATTGATTCTTGTCTAGGTGGCAGAAGAGATCAGCAAGCCTTTGTCAGCTGCCAATAAAGTTACCATGGTTTCCAGCGGTGGTTCAGATGTTGGTGCTGCCAAGCTGACAGGGGAGGTGCTGGACATCATGACCAAGCTTCCTGAGGCTATTGAAAAACTGACTGGAGTCAGCATCTCTCAGGTGGGAACACTTGAATAAAATGCAACACATAAGCACAAAGCCATAATCCTCGTTTAGTGTAATGGTGGTTAAAGACACTGAAAACTAGTATTTGAGTCAGGGGTCGGCAACCTGCAGCTCTGGAGCCTCATGCGGCTCTTCAGCTATTCCTGTTGTGGCTCTGTTTGGAAAAAATAAATTTTTGTTTATTTTGTTAGACAGTTATTTTGGAGTTTGAGGTGATACTTTAACATTGAATAAAAAAGTTTTTTTAATATAAAATCAATTTCAATATGCGTCACGTCCACGTCTATAGCCCTTGCCTTTGACTGTGTGAGTCCTTGAGTGTGTGAATCCCACGGTAAGTGAACTTTAGAACTACTATGAAAACTCCAGCTGCTAGTTTTGTGGCAGCTCATGAGATTTTAAGGAGGGGGAAGCCGTTCACAGATGGAGAATACAGAAAAAAAATATCAGAGCATCTATTCACCAAATTCAAAAACAGGAAATTATTCAGAACATTAAAGAAAAGCCTCTCTCTGCAAAGCCACTCAAGGACAGCACCATTAAAATGGCAACAAACATCACCAGTAAGCCTAATTTGATGTTTACTTTTTAAAAACTGCTATGCTTCAACTACGTTTTTATAGTAAAGTGGGCTATGTTTTATTTACATTTTACACAAATATGTTATTTAATTTAAAAGTATCATGTCGAATCCTTTCAGGAAGAGGTCAGGTCACCAAACTGATTTTAAAGATTTTATTAGAGAGAGAGTTAAAGTTAAAGTTCATAATTCTCCTGTTTTTGAGATCCAGAGAGACAGAGAGAAAGGAAAAGGAAGTGTGTAAATCGGATTCAGAGTGTGTGTTTTATGGAGATGAATTTGTGTATAATGGGAATGTAAAAAGGTGTGTTGTGGGTGTGTCAATGGGTGTGTTCAGAGACATGTGATATGACGCACACTGGCGCATGTTGACGCTTGTTGACGTGTGTAAATGGCGGATAACCTGGTTCTGTGTGTGTGTGTGAGATTGTTTATGTTAAACGAGCCTTGTGTCCTTGATGGGGGAACGTTTAGTTTATGATAATCGAGCTGTGCTGTGCTGTGTTGCATACTTTGTGTCAAAAGGGCCTTAGAGCTGTTTCTCAGGGCCTATGTGTTCCTTACGTTTTAAGGAAGCACTCAAAAAGGCAAGCTTAGTTTAGTGTTTAATTTATTTCAAAGGCTTAGACGTGCTCTTCTGTTTGACACATTCAGTTGTTCTAACGAGAAAAATAAAAGAGATTTAAACTTTTAGAAGTTAATAAGCTGTGTTATGTTTTGCGGCTGCAGACTATCTATCTTTAGTAGAAGATCAAGGCAAAAAGGGCAAAATGGCTCGATAGTAAAGGTTGCCAACCCCTGATTTAAAGGAAAAAAGCAATATGTAAGTAATATAAATAAACGTATTTAACTGACCTCATTTTCTTTCCTGCAGGTGGCCCGAACTGGCTGAACAATGAATGAATGAATCTTCAGCCTTCCAATTGTCTGCATGTCTTTTCTCCCTATTATGACATCCATATATTCAGTCGTGTTACTCCTGTTATCTTTCTTATCCCATGTGTCTTCTGTCGTTTTTCTCCATTATTGCCTATTTACTTGCCTTGCTGCTGAACCCAGTGTATCTTAACACGAATCTTAATCACTAATTATTGGAGACACATTTCTGTGGCCAAATCCAAGTTATGAATGGAAGTTAAAAAGCGTATTCATAATCATAAGTGTACATTTGTCTGTATAAGCTCATATGAACTGCCTTGCATGTTTTTTAATTCCCCAACTAACTAGCAGGAGTAGCCAACCCTGGAACTGGTGACCTACCTGAGCTTAGCTCCAGCTCTGTTCTAACTCCCCAGGCTGGTAGATCTCCATGCTTGGTATTTGGTCACTCCTGCCTTACAGGGACACTCCAGCAAAAATGAATAATCTAACCATTCCTACATATTGTTAATGTTTCCTACTTGATTACTGATTTGACAGAAAACTTAAAAAAAAAAGAATATGTAAGAATTCTGTCAAACTGATAAGGCCTAGATATATAATACTGCCCTTTACACTATTGCATAAAATGACAAAACTAATCTTATTCAGTTCCTTTTTGTCTCTCACTTTTCTCACCATCACTGAGTATATATATTATATATGTACTGTATATATATATATATTATATCATTAATATATATGTCATCTGTCCAGAATACCCTTTTCCAGAATTCTGCAGGCTCTTTTAAATACTTATTTGTAAACTGTAATATGGCCATCCTGTTTTTATGGTTTGTGTCTTGCAGTGTAGGTTATGTATTTATTTTCATGAAGTCTTGTGCAGATAATCTCTGATAAAGACGCACCTGCCTCCTGAAGACCTCCTCCTAATGATCTGTTGGACAGGAGTTGGAGAATTTGCAAATCACCAGTGCATTCTTTCTTTTTTATGATCTTGCAGACAGTAGATTGTGGTAGGTTTGAACGATGTCTCTGATCGGTGTATTCTTGATTTTCAGCTTAATGGCTTCCTTGACCAGCTTTTCTTCTCATGTTAAACAATAGCAACTACAGACTCCAAATGCTAGAAGCAAGCCTAGGTATGTTATTCATGCAGATCTTCTCAAGATCTGTGATATTTTGGGGCTGTCGCTGGTCAACATGGACTTTCAACTCCCTCTACAGATTCTCTATTGGATTGAGGTCCAGAGACTGGCTAGGCCACTCCAGAACCTTGAAATGTTTTTTACGTAGACACACCCTCATATCCCAGGCGGTGTGTTTGGAATCATTGACATGCTGGAAGATCCAGTCATGTTTCCTCTTTAATAAAGTTTCCACCCCAATGCTTCACAGTGGGTATGGTGTTTCTAGGATGCAACTCAGTATTCTTCCCTCTCCAACACAGCGAGTGGTGTTTATACCACAGAATTCCATTTTGGTCTCATCTGACCACATGACATTTTCTCCCAGTTCTCCTCTGGATCATCCAGATGGTCTCTGGCAAACTTTAGATGGGCCTGGACATGTGTTTGTTTAAGCAGGATTTTAATCCATGACGATGTAGTGTGTTACTAATAGTAACCTTTATTACTGTGGTCCCTGCTGTCTTCAGGCCATTGACCGGTTCCCTCTGGTATTCCCTATATTATACCTCTGGGCTGTTTCCTCACTGTTCTCAAAATCATTTGTACCCACGAGGTGAGATCTTGCATGGAGCCGCAGGTTGAGGGAGATTGTCAGTGATCTTGTATTTATTCCATTTTCTAATATTTGTATCAACAGTTGATCTCTTCTCATCAAGCTGCTGCCTATTGTAGATCAGATCATCCCAGTCTAGTGCAGGTGAACAATCTTGTCCTTGGTGTCGTTAGACAGCTCTCTGGTCTTGGCCATGGTGGAGGTTGGAGTCTGATTGTTTGAAGGTGTGGACAGGTGTCTTTTATACAAATAAGTTCAAACAGGTGCCATTAATACAGGTAACGAGTGGAGGATAGAAGAGCTTCTTAAAAAGGAAGTAAAAGGTCTGTGAGGCCACAATTCTTGCTTTTTTGTAGGAGCTAAATACTTATTTTCTGCACCATTAAACAAATCTTTAAAAATCATACACTGTGATTTCCTGGATTTTTTTTACATTCTGTCTCTCACAGTTGAAGTGTAGCTATGATGAACATTACAGACTCTCTCATCTTTTAAAGGGGGACAACTTGCAGAATCGGTAGCTGCCAAATACTATAACATCTGGAATGTGCACTTTAATGACATCTAAATTGTTTCATTTTAAATATTTCAGAGAGCAGCAGAGGGGTAAATAAAAGTAAAATGTGTATTTGTCCCAAACATTATGGAGGGCACTGAGTGTATATACAGTGGCTTGCAAAAGTATTCGGCCCCCTTTAACTTTTCCACATTTTGTCACATTACAGCCACAAACATGAATCTATTTTATTGGAATTCCATGTGAAAGACCAATAC
>JBBIGC010065523.1:0-10889 GCA_037576955.1 Lepidarchus adonis
GGTCACCACACACCTCACACACCGCTCACCACACACCTCACACACCGGTCACCACACACCTCACACACCTCACACACCGGTCACCACACACCTCACACACCGGTCACCACACACCTCACACACCGCTCACCACACACCTCACACACCGGTCACCACACATCTCACACACCTCACCTCACACACCTTTCACCACACACACCTCACACACCGGTCACCACACACCAGGGCGAGTCTTCCTTTTAATGGGGAGGATTTAGGAATCGTGTCCAACAGACACTGGCACTGAAAGATGTTCAGTTTCCCACTAAAAATTACCTTTTACATTTAGATACACCTTAAAAATGAGGTTTTACATTTAGAAACACCTTAAAAATGACGTTTTACATTTAGATACACCTTAAAAATTAGGTTTTACATTTAGAAACACCTTAAAAATGACCTTTTACATTTAGATACACCTTAAAAATAATGTTTTACATTTATATACACCTTAAAAATGACGTTTTGCATTTAGATACACCTTAAAAATGACGTTTTGCATTTAGATACACCTTAAAAATTACATTTAACTTTAAAATACACCTTAAAAATAACGTTTTACATTTAGATACACCTTAAAAATAATGTTTTACATTTAGATACACCTTAAAAATGTAGTTGGAAATGGAATCAACCATTTCTTGAAGTGTCTCCCGTTTCTGATCTAATGTTGATATTGGAACAGGTGAGTTTAAATGCAGATCCAGTTCAGAAACTGGGGGCAACAGTAAATAAACGACGCTGTAAATGATTACAAAGTTACGAGCTGTGATGCAAACACACCAGTTGTCTTTACCAAAGCAGCACACGTTATATAATAACCCCATTCCCCCACACAGCTCGTAAATCTTATCACCACTTTCTTAATTTCACAATCGACTTTATTTGCACACTTGTTGCGTCAGTAACATAATATACAGTGGACAGTTAACCCCTTAAACAATCTGTCATTCATCTTTACGCTTATTATCTACCAACTACCCTCTACCATCTACCAAATACCAACTACCATCTACCAACTACCATCCACTCACTCATCTTTTTACTTTAAATCCCTCGTGGAGCTGACGCTTCTTTAGAGTTTAGGAGATTCATCTTTTCTTCACTTCTTTCTCGTGCAACAGGTCAGGGTCCTCCGACTCCGCCCACCACCCCAAAAACAGACCTGCCCGGGGGCAAGCCCGACCTGAAGCGCGAGGGCCGCCCCCTGCAGGATGGCGCCGGCCGGCAGCTCAACATCGACTTCCGGGATGTGGACATTGGGGAACTGAGCAGTGACGTCATCTCCAACATTGAGACCTTTGATGTCAACGAGTTTGACCAGTACCTGCCGCCGCACGGGCACCCAGGGGTTCCGCCCAATGCCCAGGCCTACACCACTGGCTACGGCCTTACTGGCTCCACTGGGTGGATGTCCAAGCAGCAGCAGCAGCAGCAGCCTCCACCTCAGCAGCAGCAGCAGCAGCAGCAGCAGCAGCATTCCCTGACCCCACTGACCGCAGCAGATCAGGGGCAGGCCCAGCAGCGCCCCCCGCAGATCAAGACGGAGCAGCTGAGCCCCAGTCACTACAGCGAGCAAGGCCAGGGTTCTCCTCAGCACGTGGCTTACGGCTCCTTCAACCTTCAGCACTACAGCACCTCCTCCTATCCGTCGGTGGCTCGCACCCAGTACGACTACGCCGACCACCACAGCGCCTCCTACTACACCCACGGCGCCGGTCAGGGCTCCGGCCTCTACTCCACCTTCAGCTACATGAGCCCCGGCCAGAGGCCCATGTACACCCCCATCGCTGACACAGCCGGGGTCCCGTCCGTGCCTCCGACCCACAGCCCCCAGCACTGGGAGCAGCCTGTCTACACCCAGCTGTCTCGCCCTTAAACCCACAGACTGAACTGTATCACCACTTTCTACAGACAGACCCTTCCTTCAACCTGCACAAGCCAACAGAAAAAACAAGCAGGACTTCTTTTCTTTCTTTTTTTAGTTCTGAAAATATCGGAAATGGCTCCCAACTGTGCCTTTAAAATGCTCAGAGTTGCGTTTATATTTTTCTAGTTATAATGAAAAAGAAAACTCGCTTGAAAGAGAGGAATCCTCTGTGAGGACATATTCGTTATAAATATTTTAGTATGTACTGTGTATGTATTATCTCTTTTTTTCAGGTCGTTCTTTTGGGGGTTTGTACATTTATACAGAGACCGAGGGGCCTTGATTCTCGCCTTCCCTAACACTTCTCTTACCTCTGTACATATTTTACACCATCCTGTCTCAGAACAGGGCCACAGTGACAGACAGCAGTCTTTCTTTCGTTCCTCTGTGTCCTAGCATAGCAGTGCTTGTTGTTTGGAAATACAGTCGCAAGTGCCGTTTGTTTTCTGCGCCGTTTAAGCGCCCTGCCTTTTTACCATCAGTGCCTGGTCATCCAGCGTAGTGACCCGTAGTGCCTCTAGCCATCGCCCATCTTTCTCACATCTGAACCGCATCTCCTCATCCGTTCTCTGTTCATTTCTCATTCCTCCAACCCCTTCAAGTCTTAACCTCTTTAAATTATTCATTAGTATTAATTTTATTTGAAAAGTAATTACTATTTTGCATTTTATCATTTTCTTCATTACTTTATGACTAATTTGAGCTGAAAAAAGTTTGTTTTTTCCCCAATGGAAATCACAGTCTAGTTGTGGTATAAACTTTAACCATCTTGGTTTATTTATCATTTGTACATTTTTCCATTTAATTCTTTTCCTTTTTTTTCCAATTTTTGATTATCTAGTTGTGTACAGATTTCCTATAATTGTGATGAAACTTGATCAAATTTTAAAACAAACAACTGGAAGTTTTTTTTTCCATTTAAATTTAACAATGAATAAATGGTTTACTGGAGCCCATGGCCACATTGTAAAGATATTTTTCTTTATTGAATCACCAGCATATTTTTAAAAATGTTTTGTTCCTTATTCATTATTGCATATGTTAGATCTCATGTCAACATCTTTTAATGCAAATGAATCTTTGTAAAACATGCCATTGTCTTAAAACAAAGCTTATCTTTTGTATCGTACTGTTTGCAATAAAAGAAAAAAGATACAGAAAATATATTAAAAATGTGTGAGGTGCCATTCTTTGGCAAGTGGTCAAGTCATTCCTCTTGATCTCGACGACTCAAAATATCCCAGTGCTAAACTGCTAGTAGAGCACTGCAGAAACTTCCCAAAGTCCAGAAACTTCCCAAATCCTCCGGCAGTGGAGCTTTAAACAACATAATCTCAACAAGAAGTTCACCAAGACGCAGAAAAGGCCCCGTTGCTTTAAACGATGGAGGTGTGATGTTCAGCTCGTCTTTTTACAATAGGTTCTCAGACCATGAGCTCACAGTCCATTACCGCACACTACTGAGGTGAAGAATCAAGCCCAGCTTTCCCCAACACCAACACCAACACCAACACCCACTGCTTAAAGAAACAAACGACTGCAGAACGCTGTTTATTCATTACCAGGTCTCGCGCGATAAATCACAGACTGTACAAACACAATCAGCGCTGCGTTTGGAACGGGTCCCGCCGTGTGGAAATCGGGGTGGGGGGGGTGTTCTGCTGGTGTAATTTCTGTAATATTACAGTGATCACATTTCACTGGCACTTAAGGATTAACACACTGTCCTAATACAGATCATAATTGCTCCACTGACTGTACTGCTGCACTGTCAATCATAATTCAGCAGCGTGTTCCTCCAACATCCCATAATGCAAGAGCACAGACTGGCTTTTACCCTGAAATCTGAACCCAACTCACTGCATTGTATCTTAAGAAACTGGTCACTATAGTAACAAGAAGGCCTGATGTTCTGAGCCTGTAGTAGTTATGTTTGCATGTGCATGAAAAATTTTTCTTCACCTAAGTGTGTAGTAGAAAGTGTGTAGTAGAAAGTGTGTAGTAGAAAGTGTGTAGTAGAAAGTGTGCAGTAGAAAGTGTGTAGTAGAAAGTGTGTACTGGGAGACTTCTATGCAAATGGCCCATGATCCATATTACAAACATCCCGCCCTTTTCTGAAATTCCGGAAGTGTCCTGTGTACTGTCCCTGGTTCCCTATCATATATAATATTCATGTGAGAGCAAAAAAAGAGAGAGAGAGAGAGAGAGGGAGGAATGAGGACACAGTGAGACAGTGACAGAGACTATCCAATCAGAGACCTGCTCTTTCTCTGAGATTGACTGGACAGTTTTTTACAACTACTTTTTCTTTTCTGTTGAGCAGAGAGGAGCATCGACCGTAACACACACAGTGAAGAGAACAATGCTGTTCTTCTTTATATCTCATCCTTCATGAGGCCAAATCACTGTGACTTACATTTACATTTAGTGATAGAATAAAAAAATGTAGAAATTAGTTGAATTATATTACTTTATATTATATGATATAAATTATATATTATATTATATTATATTATATTATATTATATTATATTATATTATATTATAGTAAATAGGTGCCGGTATTTTTGAAAAAGAAAGAGAGAGGGATAATGTAGCTGGAAGTTTGCATATCCAACCTGATTTCATTTTGCATACCAAATTATTAGGCAATGTTTGACATAAAGCAGCAATGTCAATAATTCACACCATATTTAAACTGAACATAGCTGAGAGAGATATGAAGAGCACTTAGGACAGCTTTAATTCTAAAATGTGATTTTGTTTGAATCTACTTCAGCATTTTCCATCTCATGGACGGCAGGTCTGAAAAAGCCATCAGCGCATGTTTTAGAAGAACTGAGATTCAGAGGCTCCAAGCCATGTTCTCAAACAGCTGCCACCACGACTCTCATCATACACCTCACAGTAAATGAGAAAGAAAAACCTGCTCTGGCTGCGTCCACAGTACTGATGATGAAATACCTCAGCGGTGACATGAATAAGCGACACACCTCATGACATCATAAAGCAAATCAGGAAACTTCATCAAAACATAACATGTTCCAACAACTGACCTCAACCCACGATGTGATGAGGTAGAGCAGCCATGAGAGCGTAGATGTGATGAGGTAGAGCAGCCGTGAGAGCGTAGATGTGATGAGGTAGAGCAGCCGTGAGAGCGTAAATGTGATTGGGTAGAGCATTCGCGAGAGCGTAGATGAGATGAGGTAGAGCAGCCATGAGAGTGTAGATGTGATGAGGTAGAGCAGCCACGAGAGCGTAGCTGTGATGAGGTAGAGCAGCCGTGAGAGCGTAGATGTGATGAGGCAGACCAGTCGCGAGAGCGTAGATGTGATGAGGTAGAGCAGCCGCGAGAGCGTAGATGTGATTAGGTAGAGCAGCCGTGAGAGTGTAGAGGAGCAAACTGCTCTACTCAGATGAGGCACACATGCATACGGTGCACAAGAGACAGAAGAACTGTTTTAGCTCAAGGGTTCACACAGATTAGCCACAACATATTAGGCACCAAGTGTACAGTCAGTTCTTGATGTTGATATGCTGGAAGCAGGAAAAATGTATGTGTAAGGATCTGAGTCACTTTGACAAGAGCTTTTTTGTGATGGTCAGAGCGTCTGTTTCAGGTCTGCCCACCTAAAGAGATCCAGGGAAGGGTAACTGGTGAACCAGTGACAGAGTCATGGGCACCCAAGGCTCAAATGTGAGGATTAAGAGTAAGTTCTAAAGAGCTGCTGTGGTTTATTGAGGGAAGCCTGGCTCTGATGTGAAGGTGTGCAGAGGACACCTGGGCAGGTGGTTTAAGGAGATGGCACTGGGGACACCTGGGCAGGTGGTTTAAGGAGATGGCACTGGGGACACCTGGGCAGGTGGTTTAAGGAGATGGCACTGGGGACACCTGGGCAGGTGAGAGGACAAGGAGGAGACACATATGTGCATGAACACAGAAGGGCAGGGCTTAGGTGAAGCACCTTTGGCAGCAGTTATATCTTCAAGTCGTTTTGGGTTTGATGTGAGGAGTTTTACTCTCCTGGACTCGAGGATCTTCTCAGGCTGAGTTGGGCTGAATGGGCACGGGTGGTGAACAGCCAGTTGCAGGTCTTTTCAGATGTTTGATTTGGTGCAAGTCAAGGCTCTGGCTGGACCATTGCAGTACATTCACAGGTCGTCCCTCATGCACTTGTGTTTGTCATTGTCAGATAGAAAGTGAACCTCCAGTGTGAGGTGGATGCTGCCACCACCATGCTTCACTGTTGGGATGATATTGGCAGTGATGAGTGGTGACACAGAAACACGTCAGTCTTGGTTTATTCAGACATTTTTGCTTCTCACAGTCTCAGAGTCTGAAAGCCTTGATTTGCACGGGCGGCATGAACAGGTAACAGTCCTGGTTGTGAAAAGCTTCTTCCATTTGAGAATTCTGGAGACCACTCTGCTCTTGGGAACCTTCATTGCAGCAGAATATTTATATTATATTTGTAGTATTTGTAATAATTGTAGTATTTTACTGGTATTCTGACCTCATGCTTGTATTTTGCTCTGATATGCAGAAATCAGGTCTGTGTCTTTTCATATCATGTCCATTAAATTTAATGTATAAATGTACAAAATTGTAAAATTCTTTTGACTTCATTATGGGGGAACTGAGTATAGATTGAGTCGAGGAGAAGAATTTATATGATTGTAGCATCAGGCTGCAACATAAATACAAAAATACTTTCTAAGCCACTGTATTGTGACATATAGATTTCAGATTATGGATCATCAAAAGACTAGTGTGATGTAAAGCCACACTGCTGACCGCTCTTAGTTCTGCTCTATTCCCTTAAAGCAGGAGCGTCCAGCTCTATCCTGGAGGCAGTTTCCCTCCTCAAACACACTCGCTCAGCCTGGCAATGAACAGGTGAGTTAAACCAGGTGTGTGTGAGCAGAGAAATCCTCACACTGTGCAGGACACCTGCCTCCAGGACCGGAGTTCCTCACCTTCCTCACCTTTCTCCCTCAGCTGTTGTAATATGGGGTTGAGTGTGAGGAACATTGCTCAGCTCTGCGTGTGTGGCGTGCGGGTGTGTGGCGTGCGGGTGTGCGGCGTGCGGGTGTGCGGCGCCGCTGCATGCGAACCCAACAGCGGAGTCCGGGAGCACAGACGTTAAACAGTGGAAGAATCTTGATGAATGTTCCTGTGAGGGATCGGAAACTAAAGCAAATTTTTCTTTGCCGTCAGACTGGCCTCTCAGTGGGCACGTTTCCCAGGGGGACTCCATTATTATTCCACACAGACGCTGCCCCCACCAGTCCCTATGGGTGGTCTTTTTAAGGCTCAACAAGAAATAAGGAAAGAGCAACGCAGAACCTGTCCCATCTCCCCTGGAGACTGGACAACAATGGACACAACAAAACAACAGTGAGAGGAGGAGGGAGATCGGGAGAAAAGCAGGAAGCAAACTGGTGCATCACCATCCACCTTTACGTGTGGGGGGGGGGGTGTTTATGTGTAGAATTGCTTCAGGAATAAGGAGTTTAAAAAACTATATTTTAATCTGTAAATAGGACTGACCGTGCTGTAGCTGTAAATTGTCAATAGAAGTTTAACATAAGAATTTAACATAAAAGAACCTGAAAGGAATCAGTTCTATATCAATCATATGTCTAAATACCAAATCAGTCAACAAACTTTGACAGCTCAACATTTGATGTAATACTGTTAAACTACCAGGAACTAAGCAGGAAGTCTGTCAGTTATACTTTATTTCACATCAGTAACGTTAATGTCGCTAATAATGAATGAAATCCAAGAGTTTACTACTCGACTGCAGGTTTATATTCACTGTGATCAACAGTAGCTCATTAGGAAGAACTGTTCTGCATTTTCAGTGTACACAGTGTAGAAAGTGTGTGTGTGTGTGTGTGTGTGTGTGTGTGTGTGTGTGTGTGTGTGTGTGTGTGTGTGAGTCAATAACAGATGCTCTTCGGTCTTTTTATTGGTCACAGAATAGAAGAACCTCTTTTCCCTAAAGACTTGTTGAAGTGAAGAACATGTTAAAGGTCATTACTAAAGCGAAAGCTCATCACCAAAAAAACAATCATGGAAAAGTTCTCTAGTGAATCCAAAATGGTTCTTTGATGGAACCACACAGTGAAATGACACGTTTTGTATCTAAACTGGTTCATAGCTTTACTATGACGTATGAAGATCAATTTTTAGTAGCAACACTCTAGTTCATTATGATTCTTTTAACATTTTCCAGTGAAAAGTGTGTTTAACTATAAAATATAAAGCACAACATCTTTTTGTGCAAAATGAAAATCCTTTTAAATTGAGTGAATAAATCTATACCATTAAGCCGGGAGTCTACATGGATTTTTATTATGAGACTGTAATAATATATAATTTAGTGATGGGCAGATAATTTAACTTTTTAAATTGTTATTTTTAAATATATGAAACTTTCACTTGATAAATCTACTAACTAAAGTGGATAAATGCATAATATAAATAATCTTCCAAACATTTTCAACTGGCATTTGAATTATTAAAACATGGAAATGAAAACTGGGTCACAGTGTGTTTCTACTGTCTAACTGCTTTTTAGTAGCTTTTTTCAAAATGAAATATCTGTAAACTCATCTTCTATTACCCAGGAAGTGAGATTGTGGTGGTAAATATTCATTTATTCCGGCCCATGAGGAAATGGAGTGGTGGCAGCAGCGTGGCCTGCGGAGCCCTGCAGCCAGCTCCTTCTCTTTGTCTCAGGATGGGATAAGGCTGGCACAATCCCCAGGTCAGAGCAGCAAAATTCTATTACCATAATCTCATTAACTGTGTCTGCGGCTTTAGGCTTGGGCCCAGAGTGAGGAGTACAGGCTGCAGAGAACACACATCATCTACGCAGGATTAGCAGGAGCTCCATCCACTCTCGCTCCCAACCCTGCAGCAGTGACGGGAGCAGAGCCGATCTATTCGGGACGGTTTTTACGGGACATGAGTTTGAGTTTGGTCTTATATTACACTGTTGATGGAGATTCTCTGTCTAAAGAAAAAGTCGTGTTTGGAGCCAGGATTTAAGCTCTGCCTTAAAAGAAGAAAATGATTCAAGCTGGGCGATTCTGATGACATTTTTACAACACATGGCCCTTTTTTCTGAAGTTACACAACCAAAAGGATGATCAAATTTGGGCAAAAATATCTAAGAAGGCCCAGGTGAAGGTGGGGGTGGGGGAGGGGTGGTGTAAAGATAAATAAATGAAATAAGCTGTAACTAGCTGTTCACTGGTTGTTGTTTTCTGTCACTTTTTAACTGATTATGATATATAATAAACTCTGACACATGGGGTTGTTTAGTACATTGACCATATTTAAAAACATATCTTGATCTAATTCATCACAACAAGACGATATTGTCTTATTTCCCACCCTTGTACCAGATCACCTGCTTTTACTCTAAAAGACAGTGTGTATATTTAAACCACCCAAATGCTGTTCAATACTCTGCACATTTATGAAACATAGATCATCTTGTAATAATGAAGCAGCTCATTCATGCACTCGATCAAAAACAAAACAAACAAAAGCGCTTTAAATGGAAAAAGATGTGCTGTGTGCAGTGATGCAGAAAACCCAACGGTAACTGGGCTGTTGTACAAGGATTTGTTCACTGTTTGCTTGCCCACTACAGCATTAGACTCTCAGAGATGCACTGCAGCCTGAACGCATCCACACATTAGCCACAGGACCTGAATGAGAGAATGCAAATGTCCATATTTGTTGAAGCATATGGACGTTACGTTGGCAGCTGTGTGTAATGTCCAGATGACAGTTCACATGTGAATATGGAGAAATCACAGCGAGACAGTGGATGTGTTGATGCTACGTCAGTGATATAAAACTAGAAGAATACAAACACACAAGGAGTGAAATTTACATAAAGACTGTGTTGTAAGAGCATCTCCAGAACAGCAGATCTGCTGTCATTAACACTTACCCAAAGAAATCAAAGAAAGGACAACTGGTGAAGCGCCCGCAGGATCATGGGCATCCAAAGCTCATTGATTCAGTTAGAAAGTAAAGGCCGAATACAGCTGTGAATAGTGACAGTGTCAGACAGTGCAGCACAGTCAGAGCGGTTCTGGCTGCATTACAGGCTCCTAAACAATATTAGGCTTTAATTTAATTTAGGTTTTAATCTATGTATGGCTAAGGCTACAGCAATGCTAATGTGGCAGCATATTTTAACTTTTTTGTTTTAATGCCAACTCAAAATGGCTTATTTTATGTTTTCATTTACATTTACATTTACATTTACATTAATTCATTTGGCTGACACATTTGTCCAAAGCGACTTCCAGGTACAGAAAACGTTTGACCAACCATAATGGAGCTTTGTCTTTCTCCCATATGAGTAAAAAAAGGTGCTTCCTGTCTGATCAGCTGTTAAGCCTTGGATCCTGAAACATCCAAATGTTTAAAATTCACAGATAAAGCGATCCTCAGTATGTATTTAGCTATATTTGTTCCTACATTAAAAGTTTAATTATCACCCTAAAACCAGTAGGCTAATAACAAAAAAGCGAATTAAGCCTGGCTAGGATGTACATCATTTTTATTCTGATTTTAGACAAGAATCCCAAATAAGCTGAGTTTATACTGGCTGTAGTCTGCAAATACACTGCAGCAAAAAGTATTTATCAGCCACAGATTCTGCAAAGCGTCCAAGATGAGAGTCTGTAATGTTCATCATAGTTTCACTTCAACTGTGAGACAGAATGTAAAAAAATCCAGGAAATCACATTGTATGATTTGTATTTATTTGTATAACGGTGCAGAAAATAAGTATTTGGTCAATAATAAAAGTTCACCTCAATACTTTGTAATGTAACTTGGTTGGTCAAACGTTTGCTGTAGATCTTCACCAGGTTTCACACA
>JBBIGC010065549.1:0-10888 GCA_037576955.1 Lepidarchus adonis
GACGCGAGAGTGGGCAAAGACAACTAGCTTAGCAGCAGGTTGCAGCTAGTTCACCAAACGCTTGTGGAGTAGCGCTTTACTGTGTACTACGCTTGTAAATGCTCATCTTTGTCATTTTAAGTCTTTCTGTACATCCAGAAATTGGTTGTAGCTAGTTGAACATAGTTGAACAGAGGGACCTTCCCTGTTAGACCCACTGGTGTCTATGCAGCAACTGCGACAAAGCGTTTGTTGTAAAGAGCTCAATTTTATAGCAGCAGCTATCCACTATCGTATAACACGATAGAAACATTAATATAATTCTCTTTTTGTACAGTGCTATTACAATATCGTTATTTTACAGATTCTCCATGCATCAGTGACTCCGTATGCCTTAATCGAGATGTTCTTTGTGCAGCCCTTGTTAGCCTCCATGAACGTTATAGTGCTGGTCTACCAAGTTGTAACCAGGTCATCAATACGCAAGTTAATACCGTTGCTACACTAAAAAATTACATAAGTGAATTTTACCAGTTAAGACAAAAAGCATTAATGACTAGTCTTTTTCTAGTCTATATTTTCTCATGAGGAAAGCTGTGCAGACTTGCATCTGTTCATTTGTTGCCCTTCAACTGGAAATTACAACCAAAAGCTGCAGTGCGTCGTGGTTGTTCCTCTCCTGCAACAGCCGGTTTGCCAAATGAAAATGCCGATACAACCGCTACACGTCATCGTCCCAGAATGCATTGTGTGCGCAAAAACATGGCTGCGTCCATTGCACCAAAACAGTTATAAACAGTTTTAATGAATAACGAAAACATTGTAGTTCTTTTCAATTATGAATCGGAGGTAATTTGTAACGTATTCAGTAACTTGTTATAGTCGCGTTTCCTTTAATCTCCCAGCTGCACAATGATCTCCACTGGTGAAGGTGAGTTTCCTCAATGTGGGTTTTTCTCCTTTTCTCTTCACAACCGCTGATGACCCTTAAATTATTTTCTGACACCTACTATGAGCACTGCACTCAGTGCCTGATTATGACTTTTCTCTGAGGTTGAAGGTAGTTTTGCCCAGTTTGTTCTAATGCCCCTTACTGTGCTTCAGGCTTATAGCTGTTTTTTTTTCCTGCAGGTGCTTCTCTGAATGATCACCAGGACTTTATCCTGAGACCACAGATGGTATGCGAGTGGTGGTATTGTTTTTATATATACATTTTAAAATGTATTGCCAAATACAAATGGGTCTGGGTGAAAGATTAAATAAAATGGTGTTTTAATGAAAGGAACCCTGCTGTATCAGAATCAGATCTCCATGTTGGACTTGGTCTGATGGCCTTTTTAGTAAAGGTTTGGTGAGATGTGGTTTTCAGAGCAGGTCATTGTAAACACTGACGTGCATGTGGCTACTGAGCCTGGTTAGATGTTTTAAAATTGTAGTAATTGTTAAAGTAATAATGTTAAGACACGTCATGTATCAGAAGCTTGCTGTAGTGGTAGAACGTCTGCTTGGCTATGAAATGCAGTGATGAGAAATGGTTTGTCTGATCCTTGGTAAAAGGGTCTGGTGATAAACTCTCTCCCTGACGCATTGCTAAAGCCGTGATCTTCCAGACTGGTTTTCCTGATGTGACTGGTTCTCGAGCTTTAACAGAATTGAACTTGTGGTTCTTGTGCTAAATTGTTGGCTCTTCTACTGTAGATGAACGACTCATTTCCCTTCAGTCTGAATGCTGCTGGTTTTAGCATCTGCTTCAAATGAGACTTGGCTTGAGTTTTGTGAACTCCTGTTCTGACTGCTCACCATGATCACGTGTTGGATGTTTATTTGCCCCTTTCTCCTCACACTACTGTAGCATGTGATTGTCTGTGACCTTGGAGGCCTTGCTGACCCTTTCCTCCCCCTTTTCCTCATGTAGTTGGACCATGTGGATGTTTTAGAGTTTCTTTAGTGAAGTGTGGATTTTCTAGATTTCGCTTTACAACCACTGATGCTGTTAAATTTGACATCTCATATGATCACTGAACAGTGCTTGATTATCCATTTATCTCTGAGGTTTGTGAAACTAGTTTTGGCCCAATTCTTCTAGACCAGTGATTTAGTAGGTGAGTGAATTTCTGCTCTATTTCAGGACCTTAATCTGTTGTATGCGTGATGGGTATTTTCATAACTCATTGGTGCCAAGTTATGAAACATGAAGCCCATGAGCTCAACCACAGCTACAGTTCTCTAGGAAACTCAAGCTCTTGTCGTATTGTGGTTTTACCAGGTTTCTGCCTGAACAGACCAGTCTTCAGTGCAGGATTTTATTTGCATATTTTAATCAACCATGAAGAGTAATTAAGTTGGTCTTGGGTTTAACTTGTTAACCTGCCAAAACTCAACTAGTGGCAGTGTTTAGTAGTGGAGCCTCTAGTTTGTCAGGAAATGCTCTGCAAACGAACTATGAAAATAACCAATTTAATTTAATTCTTTTTATCTGAACTCCAATGCTGCATCTGTCTTCACAGGCTGTATGGAGTGACCTGTTTGCCGCATCCAGATTAAGGTAAAGAGCTTTCCTCGATGTACTGATTATGAGCTGCACGCTTAGCCATGTTTCAGAAGCGTAGAGCCAGTGCTCAGTACAGATTATGTATTTGGTACATAGTGCAGGTTGGGTTTCAGAACCAGGTTAGGACCATGAGTTTCTCAGACTTGATTTTGACTTTACTGTTCTGAAGCTTTTAGATAAACAGTGATCTGATTTTTTTGCTTCAGGTTGTGTAAATACCATTTTCTCTTTGCAGGTAGTTTCCTTGAGGAAGATGGAAGCCTGGTGAAGTCCACCCTTTCAACAGTCATGGCTGAATGTTCCAGTTTTGACTTTGTACTCATGTTTTGAATAAATGTTTACTTCTGCAAAATGTTTTGTCAACTCATTGGAATATGGATGCCGTGCTTGGCTTTTATGGGTTTCATGTTGGGCAGTGGTCTTCTCTTTAGGAGGTTAGGTTTTTGGGTGGGGGTTAAAGCAAAGCTGTTTGGGCTTTTCTATTTCTGAAATTACAGAAAACAATTTCCTTGGGAGAATTTGTGAACAGCTTAAAAACAACTGAGGCTTTTATCCCCTACTGGTGACCCACTTCATGATGGAGGTAAATTTTGGTTTGAATTTGCCCTTCTGTTCCTTGACCATGAGTTGAGCCCAATGTACTTGTAAGTCTGTTACATGGGATCTTCTGTATAGTGGCCTCTTTGGTATGGAACATGCCCATAAGCTTTAATCACTGACCTAGGAGTTGGTGTAGCAAACGTGATTCCAGTTATAAGGAAAGTGGAAATATAAGTGGAAAACCTTTCAGATCACACAACCTCATGTGGTCAGCGCACTAATGCAAGGATGAGGTTTTCTTTCATGAGACTTGTGGTCTGTAGGCCATAAGAGTCCATAAGTGCTTATGGAACTATTAGTGTTCATAGCTCCTTCCCCATTAGTGGAAGTCAATGTAGAAGTCTTGCAGTTGAGGCTTAAAATTGACATCTAGTTTGAAAGTCCTTGAGAACACCTGCACAACTTGAACCTGCAATCTTCTGTTCATAACCTAGGTGCCATTTTTCTAGAATTTTCAAGCATGGTTTGTACTTTCCAGTCTCAACTGAAAATAGCTCGTGCTAAGGTCTTCATTGTAATGGTTCAAAGTGTTCACACCCTACCTCACTACCACGTGTAGTATTTAAGATTGTATCTGCATTTGGAAGAGCTCAACTGCCAATGGCAAATTGTGAGTATCTGTAAGAAACTATCAGTTGATAAAGCCTCAAAAATGTTCAAATTTGGAGGAAATAACACAATCCATTTGAGGGCTTCCCCATCCCAGGCTCTGTCTGTTACATCAGTGGTCCCACCTGATTCAGCCCTGAACACAAAAACCCTGCTGACATCACAGCTCTGTAGAAGAACCGCTCCATCCTCCCAAGACTTCCGGATGGAGGCTGGAACAGTCATGACCATCATCTGCTTCCACTGCTAGATGTGTCCAGAGGCGACTGTTCCAGGCTGGCCCGGGTTTACCACGTCCCCCCGCTGGCGTTTCTTCTCCTTTACACGCTGTGTGTTCGTGCAACAGTTGCACCGAAGCCACTTCAATGAATCTCCTAAGGTAAGTGGACTGGAGCATGGTGGCGATTTTCGCGGTGAATGTTGGGAAATGTCCGCAGGTTTGGTCATGCTGGGGTATGGACAGGGGTGCTCAGCGTCTGTGCTGTGTGTGGCATGGAGGAACATAGACGAATAACCGGTCGTCCAACATCTTTTTTTCCGAACTCACCATTCCACCTTAAAAGCGCCGCTTTGAACGTCGTGGACGCTCTGTGCCCACAGGCAGAACACGCTCCTTTTAAGGTGGAACGGGATAATTCGGAAACCCTCGCTTAACATCCTCCTCAGCGTGCGATTTTAGAAGCAACTCCAATTGTATGTGTGTGTAGCATCGTTGTTTGCTGGGAAGTGTGTTTTTCTCGTCGTATTTTTGTAGGTTCAATGCATTATGGTGGAGTTTTACAGCCTGTGTACATCTGGACCATCTCATCCTCGCAGAAGCAAACACGAGTAATCTGCGAAACGTGCTGTTTGTTACATTTAGATGGGAAATCAATTGCGTGCATTAGTGAGAGATGCACCACTAGGGTGGGGGAGATGTGGTTGGAGGGGGATGGTGCCGCTATGGATGGAGAGTTGGATGTTATTGATACTGTTGTCTGCAGTCAGTATGAAATACGACGGACGATTTCACACATGTAAAGGGGTTATAATCTTAACATGTGATTATTAAAGGTCAAATCAAGCCATAAGAATAAGCTAAAGGTGTATTAACTGTGGAATGAACCCACATACATCGTCTGGACTATTTATTTTTGTGCGACAATACAGATCAATTTAATGTTAGACCCTTAATAAGAGTACATACATAAAGTTCACAACTATTAAATATGCTTTCAGTAATTTACTGTATAGAAGTGTGTAGGTTTCCCCCAATTTTTATGTTTTAAAAGAAGATTAGCCCAGATTAGCCGCTAAAGACTTTTGGCTAACTGCATCCTGTTTGTTTGTTTGTTTTTTGTTGCCAAGATAAATATGCATGACATCACATTATATTGTTTAACATCACTTTAAAAGAATATTGTAGCATAAATTGTGCCATATTAATTAGCATGGTTGCTAGCATTCTGAGCATACTTGCTTGCTACATGGTTTTTGCTATGTAGATATGTAGATTCAACTACTTTTTTGTAAAATAGTTTCAAGCAATGTTAGTAGGCCACATACATTGTCTATGCTCTATCTATGCTCTATATTTGGACCTACTGTAAGATACAGTAGTAGTAGGCATTATATATTTAAACAGACACAATAAGGTGGTTTAATTATGATTTAGCATGCTAGTTAGCACTCTAGCTACACTAACTTAAGTTAATTCCAAGCAATGTGATAATGACATAGATGTATGATGGATCAATTATAGGAAAACTGTCTATTCTACTTTATCTATTATAGGGAGACCATGCGTCCCATTTTTCATGAACAGTCTTTGTGTGGGCAAAGATGAACTGATTTATTTTAGTAAGCAGAGGTGCTGGCTGAACCCTACAACAGCTTAATATCACTCTTAATCTAATCTTAAGTTATTTTATGCTTAGTTCTTGCACTAGAGGAACTGGAGGATGTAAGTGAATGGGATCAGTCCAGACAAAAGTGTACAGATATTAGTCCAGAGTAAAGTGTACAGGAACTGGCCAAATAAAAGTGTACAGGGATTTATACAAAAGAAAGTGTTTAGGAATTGGTCCAGACAAAAGTGTTTGATGATTTGTCTGTATGATGGTTTCAGGAACTATTTTAGCTTTTACTTTAGGTTTAGTTCTTCTTGCACTTGAAGAACCATGACTGATGTAAGTGAATGGGGATTTGTCCAGATGAAACTGTACAGGGATCGGTCCAGACAAAAGTGTACAGGGATTTGTCCAGATGAAACTATACAGAGATCGGTCCAGACAAAAGTGTACAGGGATTTGTCCAGATGAAACTATACAGAGATCGGTCCAGACAAAAGTGTACAGGGATTTGTCCAGATGAAACTGTACAGAGATCAGTCCAGGTGAAAGTGTACAGGGATTTGTCCAGATGAAACTGTACAGAGATCAGTCCAGGTGAAAGTGTATGATTGGTCCAGTTGAAATTGAACAGGAACTGATCCAGACAAAACTGCATGGTGACTGGTCCAGACCAAGGTGTACAGGAATAGGACCAGATGGAAGTGTTGATAACTGGTTGAGAACGTGTACAAGGAATGCAGCCGCCACAATTAAACTGTGTGAAACATTCTGTGTATAAACAATAACTAATTCCAATAAAGACGAAAAACGGAGACATTGAGGACAGAATTTATAGCTTTCTTACTGAAGGAGTCCAGTTTCTCAGTGGGTAGTTTCTCTCAAAATTCTCTAGAACTGTTTGGTCTGAGAGCGCCTATAAAGAAAGATTATTAAATAAACAGTATTGAACCACTTTAGATTCACTCACCATGGTGGGCAACTGTTTTGTGACAAAATAAATGGCCCTATCTTTATCACTGGGTCTTCACCATTTTTTATTAAATTATAACAGCTGGTCAAAATACATGAAACTATCTTTATGAAACTGTATATTGACTTCAGGTTGGAAAATGTCCCATTTCAGAAATCTGGTCACCTCCAATTACTGTAAGGAGATTTACCAGTTGTACTGTTGAAGAGTTGGACCGTTTCCTTAAGCTAATGCTGGTATGTGCTGTGTTGGCTCAGCTACTTGATGGGGCGAGTCACAATATCTTTTGACTGGTTACGTCTGAATATGATGTGCTAGGTCACAGTATGTAGGCTAATGTAGTGGGTCACTAAGAATAGTAATTGGAACGTATGTGTGTTTGCAGGATCACTGGGTGTGTTCTGGTAGATCTCACTTACAGAAGACAACCGCTTCCCACAACACTTCTTCAGCTTCTGTAGAAGTGTTAACTGTTGCTCTAACATGGGTGCATGACAGAAGTATAAGGACTGATCCTTTGCAGACCTGAGTGCAGGCTTTTTTGTTCAAAGTGATTTTTTCCAGCTGAACATAATACTTATTAGTGTTGGCTCATAATGACCACAAGCAGACATTTGTCTCATTTGGAAATATTTGCCACAGTATTATGAAACCATTATCCTCTAACTGTGCTCTAATGCATCATTGCTTTGGTAGATTGCAACTTTATCCCTTCCATCATGGCCTATAACATGGAGAACCAAATTATCTTGGTTATTATATGTATATATTTTTTTTTCCTGTAGAAAAACTACTGTAATTTTGAGGAATGCCATTCAGTCCCTTAGATCCATATATGGGCATTTTAGATTGCTTCTCTTTGTAATGTCACAAAATCCAACATTGCCACATTGAAGTAATAAGCATATTTCTGGATGGGGCACAATACAGGACAGCCAATCAGAATACTGTTTATTTACATATAGCGTCCTTAAAGGTACTGTGACAAGAATTTAGAAGTAAAAAGAATATAGTTCTAGGAATAAGGAGAACTTCATTGAATGGTCATTGAATTAATTCAGACTGTTTTTTGGAATCCACTCCGATTTTATTATTGGACTGGAAAAGATCTATGCAATTCTAAGCAGAATTCTGAGACCACCAGTAATCAGTTGTCCCCAATGAACTACTTTATTTGACCTTTTTAAGATTTTTTGTATTTTATCTGTAATATATCACACCACTATCTTTCTATTGCCTTAGGTGGCACTTACAAAACAATGAAGACCCCAGTCAAAGCCATACTTAATGAAACACACCCTGTGCTTTTCCTCAAGAAAGAATGCTAATCGAAAGGCCTACACAGTGAAACATGTTTAAATCCTGATGTTGTCAAACTGAACCTATTATCAAAAAGGACTGTTAATGCATGCAGTGTAATGCAGCGTGTGATAACACTCGCTTCAGCTTTATTGGAAGATTTGCAAAAGAGAGAAATTCAGCATGATTGAAGGGCTCTGATCACAGCTTCCTCCCATGTGAACAATACAACAGCTGTGTCTGTCTTCCATCAGTTCAGTTTTTCTATTATTATTGCAGTTTTGTAGACAGAACAATTTGGGGCAAATTGCTAAACTAATAAATAATTAAAAATTAAATTAAATTAATAAAATAAAATAAATAACAATCAAATAAATTGCTTTTTAAAAAAAAAAAATATTCATGTATTAAGTTTTGTTACCAAAATTATAGATGGAACTTAAATAGTGATTATTTTCTGTCCAGTAATTTCCATGGCCTGATATTTTTATCCAAGCCATTTCTGGGATAAAGTGTGTCAGACCTGGGACTTGTCTAAATTTACACCACAAGGATTATTTTAAATATAAATAGTGAATTGGAAATAGTTTAGAGAGTTTATATTAACATACACAGATCAGTCATTAGCATTAACACCACGACAGGTGAAGTGAGCAACGTTGACTCTAGTTATTACAGTGGGGGTTCAGGGGGTTCGTGTAGATGAGACAGCAAGTGAACAGTTAGATCTTGAATTTGATGTGCTGGAAGCAAGAGCTTAGGGATCTGAGGGTGTTATTGTCAGGTGGGGTGTTCCAGGTAGTTGTTAGTACCTACCAAAAGTGATCCAACTGGGTCAAGGGCACCCAAGCTAACCTGATTCCAAAGAAGAGCTCAAAATGTTAATGCTGGCTCTGGGAGAAAGGGGTCAGAACTCAATATTAGCTCAACTTGTAATACTTGTAATAATTGTCTTCGCCTTAATTTCCCACTGAATTAAGGGACCAATAACAACTGACACATTTGATTGATGCAACGTGCTACTCATAGCGGAACAACCTCCACGACTATGGGACACTCATACACGTGAGTACCCGCTGTGCTTTAAATATTGCCCCGGTCATAAGGAGAGTAGTTATAGAAGGGGGGGGGGGGGGGAGACCCCCCCCCCCCCCCCCCCAAAACGTCATGCGTCATTGTACGGCAAAAAAAACAAAAACAAAACCCAAAAAAACCCCTCACTCCTCAGGCTCTGCGGATCCTGCGTTTCCATGACAACGGTGACATCACCCCTGCATGGAGACGTGTGTAAAAGATGCTAGAATCCGCTGTTTTGGTTTGCCATGGTTACCAGCTGTTGCCAAGCAACTGCAAGGCCAAGCCACGTCACCAAGCCCTGCGTCACGTGGCTGCTTGTGTGGTCATGTGATTTGTTCTGCGCCTCTTAATGTTTTCTGCACGACAAGACATTTATCTCACCACATGCCTTCCTGTTATTCTCTTTCTCTCTCGCTCTCTGTTTCTCTCTCACTTTCTTTCTCTCTGTCTCGCTCTCTCTCTCTCTCTCTCTCTCTCACACACACACACACACACACACAAACACACACAGCACATTATGAGGCCAGGCCTCTGAACGTGTGTATAAATCATTATTCATGCAACAACTTTAGAAAACTCCAAAAATGTTGGGACGCTGTGTAAAATGTCAAAAACACATATTTTATCCACAATAGAGCACAGATAACATATCAACTTATGAAAGTGAGACATACTACTGTTACAGGAAAAACGTTAGATTGTAACTAATTAGGTTAACAGGAATCAGGTCAGTAAAATGGTATAAAAAGAGCATCTTAAAGAGACAGAGTCTCTCAGAAGTAAAGATGGGCAGACATGGGCCAATAAAATATGTACTATGTACTTTATCTTTCTGGTTTTTGTCTTATTAGCCAATAGAATATTCGCAGACAGGTTAAAGCTCTACCATGTAAAGAAGAAGCCATACATGAACATGATCCAGAAACACTTCTGTCTTCACTGGGGCAAAGCCCATTTAAAAACGGACTAAGACAAAAGGAAGACTCTTTTTGAAAAATATGGACGCTCTGTCCTCTGGACTAAAGAGGAGAGGGACCTTCCTCCAATCCAATCCAATTCAACTTTATTTATAAAGCACTTTTATAACAGCACAGGACCAAAGTGCTGCTTGTTATCAGTGCATTAGTGTCTATGGAATCTGGAAAGGCTCCATCAATGTTGAAGGGTATATACAGGTTTTAGAGCATTTAGAGCATTTTGCATTTCAGTGTTGCTAATTTTATACTGAAGAATTTAAATGTAGACGGATGATTGACGTCGCTGTACTGGAGTACCCCCACCCTGCGGTCATTCAAACAACAATGAAAAACTCTTCTTTTCTCGGTCAGCAATAAACTTTTGTTCCTTTTACCGGTATTTCTGTTAAATTGAGCTTTTATTATACACTAGGATGTGATGTAATGTAGCAAAGGGCTGAAACTCATCCATCATATGCGCAGAAGTGCATCATATTCCAGCATAAAAAAATCTCTTATTTATCTTTGAATTTACTAGTATTTGCCAGAATGTGACAACCAGATTGTGAGGTTATACTTAGTAAAGCTAATCATATGCTGCATTTAGACGAGATCAACCCTACAACCACTTTTATATTTCAATACACAGAGAATCTGTGTATTTTGGTGCATCGAGAACTAGCATGACAGCTAGGCTAACTGTTGACCAATGCTATCCGTTAAACAACAATGACAATTTCCATGTTTCCCAAGTTATACTGATCCATCACTGATTCCGTGTTTTTTTTTTTGGTGGGTAGAAAAATTTGTCAGGACCTTATAAACTTATAAACTTTTGTGTTTGGGCGTTGTCAGTGGGGGTGTGTTTTTGGGCGTGTCAGGGGGGGTGTGTTTTTGGGCGTGTCAGTGGGGGTGTGTTTTTGGGAGTGTCAGTGGGTGTGTGTTTTTGGGCGTGTCAGTGGGGGTGTGTTTTTGGGCGTGTCAGTGGGGGTGTGTTTTTGGGCGTGTCAGTGGG